>CM021108.1:530407131-530540229 GCA_007115665.2 Sequoiadendron giganteum
TGGAGAAGTCAAATTTTTTCTTAGACTTGGAATACACCATAAAACTTTGATCAATAGGGTACATATCTAAATGATCTTTTCTTGATCCATATACTCCTCTTCGTCCCCTTGGTGTTTTTGAGACATTAAATCATTTTAAAAGTTGAACTTTTGTAATCATCTATTTTCTCCAATTCGATTGTAATGATTTAACATTATTCTTGTTTGGCTTTCTATAGTTTGAATGACTGTTATGAGCCTTATCTTACCCTTACTAGGTATACCTTGCAAATACTTTTTATTTACAAAGTTATCTAATTATTCTTCTTATTTGGAAACATAGTCTCCTTTATATCCAATTTATCCCTAGAACGTCTTCAAATGATCATTAAAGGACTAAAATAATATTTACTCTTGTTTAAAAACTTGGAAGTTCATTTTGAACCTCGACCAAACACTGCTACCTGAGCTCTTGTTTGGTTGGCTTACTTTTCTATCCAAATTTTTAACTTGCAATCAACTTCTCTAAGAATTTTTTTCCATAATTCCTAGTGGTTTCATCTTCTTCATAACCTTAGACACTTCAAGGGTTATTATGTTTTCTTTTCTCATTTTCAAGTCTTGACTCCAAATTAACCATGCCCACTCTGGGTGGTGCAATCATGCTAGTTTTCATCTTCACCTTTGTGAGTTGCTTCCTTTTTTGACCCCATCTAGTCTTTGACCTTTACTCTAAGGTACCAACTCTCATTCTTGATTTTAATTATCATTGTTAGGTTTTAATCTCATTTTGAATTAGGATTGTTAGAAGGTTGTCCCACCTCTTGGATACCTCCCTAGTTGGTTCCGTTTTGCAATATTAGAATTTTCTACTTCACTTGCAGTTTTTCAGTTCATGTTAACAATTAGCTCCTCTAATTTTGTATAGAAAAAAATCATATTTATATATTCAACTTAATCAAATGGAAATTTTATTATATTATTCGTGGATTACATAGTATCCTTATTTAATACATAGTCTTGACTCTTTGCAACTACAGGTTGCGATTAGAAAGAGGGTTCTTTCTCACCCACAGAGTCAACTAAAACAATTTTGAAGGGTGGATGTACTCACAAATACTCATCCATAGCCTTTATACTAAACCCAAGGGCATCTCTCTAATAATTGTGGGTTTAGGAGTTTTAAACTTCAAAGATGACTCTTTCCTAGTCCTAAAGTTAGACAAGTTTCAAAAAAATGACTTCCTTACTATTTTCCTTGTTCTTCTTTTCCTTGCCATTTTGGCATAAGAAAATTTCAAAATACTAGCTACTGATAATGTTTTAGGAAAAAATTATGTAATGAGATCATAGGTCCAAGTGCTAAATCCGGTAGCTCTGATACCACATGTAACATACCCAATGTTTATTCAATAATTTCCACTTAAGTTTTAACTCGGAAAAACAAGTTTCTAAAAGACAAGAAATATTTTTTTTACTTTTCAATAACATAATTACACATTGCAAAAAAAATTTACACATGTCATTACATAAATGAAATAACATTACATAATTCCAAGTTAATGAAAATCATCCTTTCAAATACAAATTACAATTGATCCATGATCATGCTTATATATAAATTCATAACTTACAAGAGTTCAAGGTCAAGGTGTCCTCATTTGGATCACACTTCTTCTATTTCACAAGCCTCAACTGCCATCTAGAAGAGGGAGATCATCACCCAAAAGCTTTTCCTCCAACCACGGACTTAGCGGCCCCCCACATACCTTCCTAATTAGAAGTGGCCCTACCCTTCGACGAAGAGTTTGGTATGGAAACCTCTTATTATAATGCACATCTGAGTATTTGGTGGTGTGTACTACATAACTAGTAATTCCATACAACTATGGATACCCTCCAACCATGCATGACACTACTAACTAGCTCTACAAACTTGGATCACAGTGAATGAATAAAGTGTAAGCAATGACTTTTACACCTACTTTGGCCAAATTTTTCATATATATAATAAATTCACTTTCTATGAAGTAGTGTCATATGTTCACCCACCCTTACTCGACTTGGAAACTTTACTGACCTATGGTTAACTCTTCTCTTGGGCTGCTCCCAAGGTTAACAATCATATAAACAATATTTCATTCGAAAGTGATGACACACTAATATTGATTTAATAGTCCAAATAGGTTTGACACAATCTCTTGAATACCTTGTTACATACTTGTAACAATCTGGGTCTGTTAACTGTCTCTTATTCAAGTTCTTTCTCTCTAACCATGAGAGTAATGACTCTCCTAGTTTATGCATAATTAGTTAATAGTGATGACACAATATCATTGGCTAGACACACGTGGTCTCAATATAAAGCATTGACAACATGTCAATATGTATAATAATCCAGAATTAATCTTGATTTGAATATTACTTCTTTGTATTGTGTTATGCCTAGTATGGCTTCAAGCTTCTAGGATATAATAACCAATCTAGTAATTCATTATATTAAATATTATTTAATTTAACTCAATATAAAATCTTATGTTCATAGCAATTTCCAATAATAAGTCAACATAATAAGTTATTTAACTTCTGATATAACTCAAGAACCATTTGACTAATCTTCAAATTCCTCGAGGGTTCCTCCCAAGTTATACTTTGCATAATTTATATAAGGTACCTACGTTTGTATGTACATAGACAATCATATATCTTTTCCTTCAGCATGACACATATATTCACATATTTAATTGTATGATAAGTTAATATCAAATCTAGAGAAAATTTCCTGCTTGAGAGGAGTTTGTGCTTCTACACCTTAATCTCCTCGCATTATGGATTTGGTTTGCCAAGATGTAAAGTCCTCTTCTTTAAGATTAGATTATCGTGAATAGGTAATGATAATATAGACTCTTGGTTAGAGTATAAGATAGTATCATTCAAAGATAATGGGGATTTATTTACTTCTAACATGTCTTCAAACCCTCTTGTTGAAAATTAATATATTCATTCAAATACAATAATGTGTTAATTGAATAATATCATATTATTCTACCTAGCTTCTCTTGTTATGTTATTCTAACGATCTGGTGATTTGGGTTTCACACAACTTTAGAGAGAATTAACCTTCCAATGGGTTTTCTTTCTCTCAAATATATTCTTACATAATGCTTATAATGATGTAATGCTTCATAATCTAATAATGTAATTCATAATAACTACTTATCATGCTCTCCCTAATCTAGTTTGTCTCTTGTATTCTAATTTAGATCCATGCATATGTAATCTATCCATTTGTACATGCACCACACACTTTCTAATAGCATCAATATGCACACAATGATACCACAAGCATATTTAGATAGTAGTAAAACTTGGTTTCAAAATTAAAATAATAAAGAGAAAGAGATATCTTAAGCATGCTTGGATTAAAATAGCTCAAATTGAGTTTCTTGTAACTCCTTTCCTAATGCACTCAATGACTTAGCCTGCTGCCTTCTCTATTCTCAACTCTTTTCTCTGCTATTGCTTAAAATCATAACCATGACTACTCAACTCAACCTCTCCTCACACTTAAGATGAAATGGAATATAGAATTCCAATGCACTTGCACTCAAACTATGGTCTCCTCACAACCATCATAAATACTCTATGCTCTCTAACTCTCAAATATGTTGTTGCTCTTCAAATAACAAGTGAATCCACAAAAAATAGATTATCAAATCATTGAATAGCAAATAGTGAGAAATTGCTCCGAATTTATACAAACAATAGTTTAAACTAATAATAGAAATCAGTTGTCAATTGGGCTCGATTAGCTCTTCCAATCTACCACCATTCAAGAACTATACTAGGCGTGGGAAAAATCCTTCATGATAGTCAGCTATTCTCCCTTATTATTGCCATGAATGACATCTTTAACAAAGTTGATTCAATTCAAAATTCTCTAAGAATGAATACAGTTACATGGTATTGCATTTTCATCTTTGAATTAGTCTTCAAGAACAAGCTGATTTCATTCACAAATGCCATGACTAGCTTGGAACGTTTCAGATTTGATTTTAGTAGTTTAAAAACTTCAAAAAAAGTCTCTACAATTGGCACGATAGGAAGCCAATTGATTTTTCAATTCTTAACTTACATTCTACCCAAATTGTGGGCTACTTAAAGATAGGAGCTCATGCTAATTAGTCTCCTTATCACCATTTTTATGTGGTTGACACTAACCCATTTGACTGCAAAATACGATGAAAATTTTCGACGAAAGATGTATAATTAGATGTATCGTCGGGTACCTGTGATATTTAATGTGAAGTTTTCAAAAAAAATTATAAATATGCCCAATGTTCGTCGAAATGTCGATGATCCTTATTTTTTCGTTCATATTTATATTTTTTTTTGAAATCATAGCTTCAAATAAACTATGTGTCCACTTACAAGGATCCAAACATGATTGAAATAAAACCTCTAAATTAGGAAGATGATCAAGCTCCATTACCAACAGGTTCATGTTATGCTTGCAAAAAGGAGAGAGGGAGAGATTGAGATGAAGAGGTAGTGATAGACAGAGAGAGAGAGAGAGAGAGAGAGAGAGAGAGAGAGAGAGAGAGAGAGAGAGAGAGAGAGAGAGAGAGAGAGAGAGAGAGAGAGAGAGAGAGAGAGAGTGGGGAAGAGTGAGAGATAGAGTGGTAAGGAGATAGATATAGAGAGGAAGATATAGATAGAGATGGAGATGGAGATGTAGAAGGAGAGGGATATGGAGAGCTGAGGAGAGGAGAGAAGGATAGGGAGAGATAAAGAGAGAGAGGAGAGAGGCATAGATAGAGATGGAAGAGATAAATATATAAAGAGGGATAGAGAGGGAGATAGATGGATGGATAGAGAGAGGGATACATGTATAGAGATAAAGGGGGAGAGAGGAAAATAGAGGTAGAGATGAAGATAGAGTGAGAGAGGAAGAGGGAGACAAATAGATAGAGAGATATAGGTAGAGGGAGAGATAAATATAGAGAGAGATAGGGATAAAAAGAGGGAGAGATAGTGAGGAAAAGATAGAGAGATATAGAGGGAGAGGGAGATGAAGAGATAAAGAGATAGATTATGAGATAGAGTGATAGAGAGATAGAGATATATATGGTGAGATAGAGTGATAGAGTGATAGAGAACTAGAGATATAAAGAGATATAGAGAGAGGAGAGAGAGAGAAAGATACAAAGAGATATACAAAAAAATAAAATTAGATATAAGTATATATAAGTATATATATATGGAGAGAGGGAGAGATAAATAAGGAGAGATAGAGAAAGGGAGAAACAAGTATGGGGAGATAGAGATAGATGGGGAGAGAAAGAGAGAGAGATAGAGATATATGGGAAGAGAAAGAGAGATGGAGATATATGGGAAGAGAAAGGAATAGAGGTGGAGATAGAGAGATGGATAGGGGGATAGGGAGGGAGAGATGGGGAGAGATAGAGAGGGGGGGGGGGAGAGAAAGGGATATATATAGGTAGAGGAGGAGAGATAGAGAAGAGGGGGAGAGAGGGAGAGATAGGTTGAAGAGGAAGAGAGAGAAGAGAGGGAGATAGATAGGTAGAAAAGGGAGAGAAAGAAGAGGGGGAGAGGGAGAGTGATATGTAGAGAGGGAGAGAGAGAGAAGAAGATAGGGGAGAGAGGGAGAGATAGCTCAATATATATAGAGGGAGAGGGAGAGACATAGAAAGGGGGTGATATAGAGAGATAGAGGGGGATCTTGTCAAAGGAATAAACCTTAAAATATGACCATAGCATAATTTTTTTACAAATAAAGGACTATTAGAAAGCTATGCCACAACTATATGATTTGTAATTAGACCAATTTTACCAATTCTAACCTTTTTTGCATGGACCTTAATTGAATTATGATTGAAATTAATCAAGTTACACCTATAATCAAATTATTTACTTAAGAAAATGTCATTTATAAAATTGAAGTGACTGCAAGATTGTTGGAATTCTAAGATTGTTGTACTGTGTAAATTTAGCATGATTTATTTCACTCGTTTCAAAATTGTTTATTGTAAATTTGATCGTTATCAAATCTACACATTTTAGTTTTTTGCAAGGTCCAAATTCAACAACCATGAACTTTCCTAATTTATTATTTTTCATAATTGAGAGTAGGTAAGGGTTTCGTAATGATCTAAACCATTATTATAGTCTCCATTATAGCTCTCTCCTAACTTTATTTCGATATATGTTGACCATTATCTCTTACAATTAAGTGTGAGCTATACATTTACATTTCATGCTCATGTTCCTCATCTCTATTAATGTTATTTCACCAAGCTTAATCCATTTTAATAGATCTCTTAAAAAATCAACTATAATGACCACTACTAATAGTGATGTGCATATTTTACCACACAACTTACAAGATATAATCTCTTTGTATTAGCTCTAACCTAAATTCATTTTCCATGGTCAATAAATGCTTCCTTGACCTTTAATTAACATGATACTCTAAAACCTTCATCAAAACCTTATTTTCAGGTTGTAGCTTGTCAAATTGGAGAAGTGAAAGGTCAATACTAGCAAGGAAGAGTTTGGAGGAGCGAAAACCCATAGTGATTTAATTCGAGTTTCACATGTTATTTTGATTTTTGGCCCTGCACACGCAGGAGCATCGCGACATAGCTTAGTGCAGTGCACCAAGACCCTAACTGGAAAAACAAGGCAAGAGGAAAGCTAGAGCGACGAGGTTGAGGGCACTCAAAAAGGGAAAATCAATGACCAAGGGACAATGAGTATTGTATGTGATTTATATCTTTTATATTGGCGCCCCCATTCTCTTTAACCTGCAATTTTACTTCCAAATGGGATTGAAATCCCATGTTGTTCTTCTAAGATTTCAACTATTATGATGAGAAATTGTAGTTTCTCAAGTGAGTATAACCTATATAGATAGAGATAAAACTATTTTTTCACATAAATCTAAAACTATATAGCTAAATCTAAAAAAAAATTGGTAGGAATTTAAAATATTATAGATGAGTGTCCATGGTGTTGAGCTTAATTGATTTTTCACCATTGTTGGGCTAAGCCATGGCCCTTTTGTCGCTATTCTACAAAACCCTCCATTTTCCCTCAATACACTAGGGTTTTAGAGAAACACCATATACCCGACCTCCCTAACTCAACTATTGTCTTCAACACATTAAAATCATCCTACAATAGGACAAACAACCTTCATTCATACTGTTCCATCCATCAAATTGACAAACCCTGAATTAACAACCACAAATTCACAAGAAAATTGCCCCTGTCAGCCCTAGGGCATCACTTCAATGCCAAGTTTCTTGCTTTAAGAAACCCCTAAATACAATGAACCAATAAATAACTTATAATAATTCATAGGACACCATTAATGCATATAGGATCAAATAACTTCAAAGTCATCTAGCAACAATATCACCTTACCCTTACATAAAGGATTGCAGATACACAACCTTCTACTCCTCAAGGAACATGAATTTTCCTATCCACTTTATAATATCAAAATTACGATTAAGACAATAAGGACTCCATAACTATTCACAACTCAACCACTTCCAAATGGCTCCAAAGGCCATCAACCTTACCAAAAAATCTGATCATAACCAAGACATACAAGCAATTTCCCAATCAAGGTACATTCCAATTACCCTCCAATATTCATAAAACAAGATATAAAGAACAAATACTTATTTGTACTATTGCCTTAAGCAAGGTCACTGGTTCTACTTTCAAGAATAACCAGCCCTTTATCCAAAACAAATCTGATCACACTCCTCACTCAACACTCAATACTTAAAAGGGCTTACCATCATACACAAAGCAATCCCCTTTTACTCTGTCAAACGTCCCTATGTTGTCTGCACAATCTCTAATGGAGAGACACAACATTAAGAGAAAGCCACAAAATTCATTAGACTGTCAATACATTACCTTACTGCCTGATATCAGTGACTCTTAAGAAAACATGAAAGGTATCATAAACTCTATGTTTTAGGCTTCAAAATTTTTATGAGTATCCCAACCATCCGCCAACATTCATAACACATTTGTATGCACAAGAACCTTCACTTTGTCTGCAAAATAATTAATGTTGTTGACTATTATAAAAATTAGGGTTACTAATCAGTGTATATGAAGATTTCAAACTCATAGTTCCACCAAATCAAAATATAAGAGGGCCCCAATGTCTCCCCTTAAACTCTTACATTCATGGCATTCCTGTTCAAATGATTCACTCATATCAACATCCTTCCTTTATCACTGATCTATAAATCATAATTATCAACTGCTACCAGCACATAATAGTCCATGAAAAAGCATACAATTGTTTGCATTCAATGCAACCACCATGTTGAAATAGGACCATTGAGATAGTAGAACATTGTTTTAACCCTTATAACACAAATACATTCAAATTCAATGATCAAATGTCAAGAAAAACTCACTGATCACGTGACTTTCCTATTAAACCTTATTCTAACAGTCCTAGGACATCCACCTTTGTTGACGAAACCTTGATCAAATGCTTTGCAACCTTAGATTATGTTAAAACACATCAGGACACATTGCTAGAGGATATCAAAACCTGAACTCATATCTTTGGATTTCAACTCCAAATTGGCCTCCAAAAAATAATTGATTGGCCCAACACTAAATTGCATGCTTCAACAATAATATAGTTCATTTTCCAGTCAAAATAACTTTATTATGAAAATTGCAGAAGTACCTTAGTTTTGAATCAAACCATTAAACCCTGCAAATTTGTCTCCAATGGAGACTTGACAAATTTGGCCCAATTGTGAAATCCGATGCAAATCCACCCTTAGGTTTTCATCCAACTCTTGTTGATCTACTGAAGGTTTCTATCCTCAGCTTCACATCATCAAACAAATTCATCACATCGAATCCATAAAGCACACTTACTATAGCTCAACAAGCCTCCTTATAAATAAATCCAACCTCTCATGAGAATGAATGGAACACTTAGCATTCATTGCATCTAGGTGATGCTCACAGAGGTGAAGCGTTGGGCCTTCACAAGAGGTCAATCCCAATATGACTCCAACTCAAGTGCACTTATCCATGGAGTTTCCTCCAAGGTTAAACCCACTCAGCTTGCTATCCCATTTCCAAAACCTACAACAAGCATTGTGCCTTATAAAACATTCAGTATAGAGCCTTTTAGCTCATCAATTAAATAACTTAATTCAAATAACTTTCTTGCAATGAATTCAACAATTTTCTCTTACATCACAAACAACTTCGTATAACTACAACAAATTATTTTATATGGATCGGGAGAAGGCCTTCTCATTTGTAAGGGGTTAGAAAGGTTAGAAAGTTAGAGTCTGAAGGGAATTCAAGAAAATTTTTGGTTCCCATCGAGGTGTTGCCTACCCAAATAGAAACTACCTCAGAGGGACTATTGTCTTCGAGGAAGGTGGTCCAAAAAAATTCATAGATAGGTACATAAAGTAATAGCAACCTTCCACCAGCTAACCCAATCAACCTCCAAGAAACAAGACTGATTCCTCTAGATGTTCCCAAAACCCAAGGCTTCAAAACACAAGGTTTGGGAAACAAAACCAACTTTTTGCACCAAAATTGCAAAGTTGCTCATAGCAACTTTTGAGCAATTTTGACAACTTTTGCAATTTTTCAACCAAATGATCTCCTATCAACCTAGGACTCCTCAAACATGCTAAATATGACATAAAACCATGAATTACATCAATTTCATCACTTTTGGCCACCTCTAGAGGGGTTGACCAATGTTGACCTATTCAAGACCTAATTGGCCTAGAGATGACAAAAAAATGGCACAATGGCCTTACAACTTTGATCCAATACATGGAATGACCTCATTTACTCATGAAAAGAAAGAAAATGGCCTCATCACGGCCTTATTACAAAGATTGACCCAAAATGGTCATGGTGGCCTCAAAGGGCTCTTCGTGCTCCTGCACCATAGACCCCCCCTAAGAAAATTCTCTTGTCACAAGACAACATAAGATGACATACGTCTTAGCTTTATCAATTCATTTTGAAATCAAATCAAAGTCCATGAAAAATAACCGGCCAAGCTGAAGGGTGTGGAAAACTAAGTCCATCTTCCAGGAAACCTCTACTAAGTCCATGATCTCTTGTAGATGCTCTTTGTCACCTTATAGTTATGATTTCCCACATCTTGATGGATCATGAAAAGCCTCAAGGAATTTTCGGTAACTATCTCTCTCATTCGATGGAGTGCAGGTACCACCAAATAGGTATTTGTCAGATCTGTCTTCCTCAAGCGAGGGAAATTCAGGAAGAGAAGAGGAAAGCGAGACATATAGTAGGTCTAAAAGAGGGAGATGAACTATAGGTCAAAATATTAGAAGAAATTTTTGTAAACGCATGGAATTTTTTCTTGCTGAAGGGGGGTCATGTTCTTATGATGATGAGAGCATAGGCGACATCGAAGTGCCCTTGAGGTACAAACATCTATGGAAACAATGGGTACCGAAGGAACTTCCTCCAATAAACACTGATTTTTGTGTCAATGAGAGGATATATCGCATAACACCATTGTCATTACATGGTTTGGACCTATTTTGCATGGATGACATAAAGGTCTGTTACGAAAAAAGTTACTGAATTGATGGAGTATGTTGGACCCTGTTACAGTTACAAAGATTGGATGCAACTGGTTCAATATACATGAAGTATGCGTAGGTATGCACTGTCAGCAAATTATATACAACTAAAAGACAAGGATCAAAATAAAGGAGCGGCTATGTACATTGACAGAAGGCCAAACGCATCAGGGAATATTGTAGGGTTTATAAACAATACACGACCTGTTTCAACAAATAAGCAACCCAATTGCATATTCGAGGCGCACGATGGAAATCGTGTATTCGTATGTGCGATAAAATCAATAATTGCAGGGGAAGAGTTGCTAATCGATTACAATTTAAATCGCATAGATACAAACACAGTTACTATGGGGGTGGTACATACTATATGCCATTTTACCCAACCTCCAATTAATGACTCCAATATACCATTTTATTATTATGTTTTTTTTCATAATTCTATTGGTTTTATTTCGGTAATGTTTTTTTATATTTAATTTTTGTCATAGTGGGACATTGATCGTACGGGGAAGGCTCCAGCCCAGAGCATAGATCGTGATGCATCTTCAGGCGCTTCTACTCGACAGGTTTACCTCATTGTAATTGTACAATTTAGATATGAGAAAAATGTTTTATTATTATGTTTTTTCATAAGTTTATTGGGTTAATTTTGATAATGTTTTTAGTATTCTTGTCGCAGTCAGCTGATCAGGGAAAGGCACTAGCAGTAGAGGAGACCATCCATAGGGAGGTGCAATCACTATTATGCAATGATGACATTGCATATTCTGTAAACCCTCTAGATATGATAAGGAAGACCCAAAAAAATACAATGAAGAAATCCTTCAGTTGTTATTCATAGTGCCTCAAACAGATGAGATAAGAGAAAGGGTTAAAATATTGACTGAGAGAGCACAAAACTTGCAAGTAAGTTGTCATGAGATCTTTAATTATAACATAAGTTCATTCATGGTTTAATATTTTGTACTCTTTGATGTCATGAACTAAAATATGTGTTGTTTTTACAAGATTTTTTGCGTCCTCATGATGTTGCTGGCCATGATCAGGGTATTGTAGGTGTTGCCCGAGGAGTAGAGGCTGGTACAAGTGTCAATCCTAATCTTCTTGTGCATACATCACATCATCCGACCCCATCATTCGTGCCTATATTGTCGACTGAAATGTTGGAAACACATAGCATGCATACATCGGGTAGTGCACCCTCTGGCATCAAAAACATGCTAGAACATGCACCAGGACATGTACTTGGGGATGCAGAGGCCACTAGTATTGGTGATGTTTTAGCAGCATTTTCTGGATCTTCTCGTATTACTAGTATGAGAACATTGCCGGTCACATTTGTAGTGACCGAGGATTTCGTTCCCATAAAGATAGAGAAGGTCCCAGGTACTTTAAAATATTTTAATTATTATTATATATAATCCAATTGAAATTTACTCATTGATCACTCTTTTTAGACTAATGATCCCATGATCATTTTGCAAGAAATGATGTTTTTTATAAACATCTAAATGATATTACATTGGAGATCTTTGGGCCCACCATACTTACACAGTGGAATACCCAAAATCAAGATTTAAAAGATGAGCTCATTAACTGTTTAGTTGTGATATTCGGTAATAACACATTCAACCGAAACAAGTTCTTGAAGAAAGATGGAACCTATCTAAAGTATGTGAGGGACCAATATAGGTCACATTTAGAGAAGAACAAAAAGTACAAGCGTCCCCCCATGATTCCGGAGAGGGAGTGGAAGGACCTGGTGTCAGATGGAAAGGAGAAGGCTGAAAAGAAAAAAGGAAAGACACCATCAAGCCAAGGAAGGTATGTGATACTATCAACAATGTAATTGTATACTGATTACTCTTTCCTTTTACATAATCTAACATATTTCAAACTTTTCATAGGCTGCCTGACACATCAAAGGAAACAAAAGCAAGACTAGAAAAACACGGGCAACACAAACTTGGCTCTGGTGGTTATATGAAATTAGCCGCATGAATTGTAAGTATCAATAAATGAAATATTGCATCCAAATAATAAATTGCAAACAATTTTGGTTTTATCACACCATAGAAGCAAAATTCATGATCTTATGCAAAAATGCAGGGCTTTGAATTCAACAGAGTGCCCACAGAAGAGGACCTGAATATTTCCTTCCAACAAGGCTATGGAGCCATGGTTGAATGCCTAAGACTCTTGACTCGGCAAACACAAGCTTCCACTGCATCTGACACGCAGGTAAATAAACTGAATGAAGTTTATTTAAAATTGAATACTTGTGCAATCTATTAATATTAATTTCCACCATAAAGTAATTATGTGCCTATTTGTTTTAAATAGGCAAGCAATGATAATGTTGCACATGACATTGGAATGCAACCTAGTGAGGGTGAAGCACAACCTACAGATGAAGGTCATGGTGTGCATCCCGGTATTGGATGTATTCATGTGCTATTCAAAACACATTATGGATTAATAAAATTAAATATCTTTAATTGCAATTAGTGTATTAATTAATGTAACCTTTCGTGTTTCAACTTTAGAGCATGTAGAGTGTGATCAACATGTTGAGCATGATCAGGCTAGACAAGATTAGGAACATGATGTGGCCCCATCAGGTAAAGAGGACCACTCTAATGTTCTTTTAAACATATTTAATTGTAATTGGTGTATTACTTAATGTAACCTTTCGTGTTTCAACTCCAGATCAAGATTTAGAGGGTGTTCAACATGCTGAACATGAGGTTATAAGACAAGATCAGGAACATGATGTGGCCCCATCAGGTAAAGATCACCACTCTAATGTTCTTTTAATTAATTAAATACTTGTAACAATAATAATAAAACATATCAATTTAACATTTATTTGCTATTGCAGCAGACCCCCCCTTGCATCGGCGTCCACATCATGAGTACACGAATAGGCATGCATTAAGATCATGAGAAGAGCTTAGAACAACTGAAGGGGGGACAAATGATTTAGAAAATGATACTCCACTTCAGCTCTTTGTAGCTGCAAAAAAGAAACAAAAAAAAGTGATTGTAATCATATTATGACAACAATATTTTTTTATAATAAGTAAAAATTGAAAGAATGAATGTTATATGTTAATGAATGAATGTTATATGTTATTAATGGATGAATGAATGCATACTATATGTTATTAATGGATGAATGAATGAATGTGAATATGTTAATGAATGAATGTTATATGTTATTAATGTAGGATGAATGAATGAATGTTATATGTTATTAATGGATGAACGAATGATTAATGTTATTTGATCGGGTATGGGGAATTGAGAGTGATGTGAGGGAGGGGGTGGGGCCAAATGAGCTTCCACCGTCACATGGTTGGCCTTGTTAAGTAGAGAATATTAAACTATTCTCGAAATAAAGAGAAGCTCAATAAGGTAATGCACTTTTCAATATAAGAAATACATCATTTGAAGCATCAAACCAATATGCAAAGATGAAAGAAAGTGCTAAATTTTCACTATGGTTGTAGAAAAATGATTCTTTATACCCTGATGCCTTCATTTTCCAAGCCAATTTCTCCTACTTTGCATAGCTCTGCCATGTTTGTGGATGTGATATGTCTCCTACACAAAAAAAATGTACCAATTTACGGCCTTCAATCCAACTACATCCAAGTATCTTTTTAATTCCTCTATCTTTCATCAATCTCTTTACTATTTGAACCTCGTACACATGTTTTAGATGAAGAACCCATTATTTTGAAATGTGTCTCTAGTTGAGTAAAGTGAATCCATTCTCTACATCATAATTTGAAGTTGTTTCCATTCCAATGTTCTAAGTTTAGTTTGTTTGTATGGCTTTGTATGAATACCACATTGTGTTGTGTGTGGATTTGGTTTCAAAGCTCTTTTTCTTTTGTTTTTAGTGGTGACACAACTCTAAAATTTGACTTTTGTGCATAATAGGTTAGTGGAAAAATTGACAGCTCTGAATGGTTTAGAGGCTTGATTGAGATAGATACACAAATATTTGGATCTTGTTGTTGATGGGAGGCTTCCACTTAACCATGAAATTTTGTACCATCTGCAGGTATGCAAAAATTTCTCTACTTACATTCATTCAACTTACTGTCTTCCTTACCAAAATCTACCCTTGTTAAGGAACAACCATAACTAGCACACTGTCATAATGCTTCAATCTGAGTCATTAATCTTTGTCTTGACAAAAAGGATAATAGTCATTAATACATTACTAAGGGTAAACATATTTCATAAAGACCTATGGAGGATAAACCACAATCTACCAGTCCATTAGAGACTCACAGTAAATAAAACCATTGAAAATACATCACAGTCATAACCTTTGCTAAGGGCATAGGATAGTCTTTTGGATTGTTTACGAATTCATATCTATGATCATAAGCATCATAAGCCTCTGCAATCTTTATGATCTCCCTAAGTTGAATGGCCGTTGAATTTTCATTTAGTTGACTATTCCTTTGTCTTAGCATTGTCACCCGTATTCATCAAATCACTATGCATTGTTGATCTTTCATCTCATAGTCCATTTTATTGATATTTTCATACATTATTTTAACTCTTAAGACCATACTTTATTGATTATTGATTATCTTCCAAATAATTTTCTACCTCCAATGATTTGGAATCTTCTTGAAGACTCTAAAATCTTTCCATCATTGCTCACTTGGTGAGGGGGAATATCACTATACTTGTTTGAAATGCTTGTGGATTGTCATCCTTTGAATCTACCCTTTACATGACTATATTTTACTTCCCTTAGTTGATAGTCCTTCTAGGTGACTACTTTTTATATGTATGGTGATTGCCTTCTTTTAGCAATCGATTTGATTGTCATTTGAATATTGACATTTTCTCTTTCATGCCTACTAGGTTTGTGCTCTACTCCTCTTTTGTGTCCATTGACCTCATACATTTAATATGACAATCCTTTAGTGCTCTTGAGGTTTTTCATCATGATTCATAGTCAAAACCTTTATAACATAGTCATAAAGAGACCTATTGGGCGCAAAACACAGTCATAACTTATAGTGATTAATCACTGTCAAAAGTTAGTATAACTGTCCTTTCAACTTCACAAGGTCACTGCCATTTAAATTTTCTAAAATGACTATCTCTTGAAGACATTTATGACTATCCTAGGTTTTATTCATGTTGTTTGATATTTTTTGAACCCTCATTACTATCATTTCCCTTGTGAAAATCATCTTTTGTTAGTTGATTGTCATTATTTTTCCTTGAGATTTGACTCCTTTGTGATTTCTCATCAAAACTCTATATCTTTAGTATTCCTCCATAGCACTACCCCTCTGTTACATCATACATTGTGTATTGCTTCTTGAATACCAATGCACATGACTGTCCTTGCAAATATATGGTTTGTCCGTTTGTGACTATCTTTTCATGCTTTTGAATTTCTTGTTGCACTTGCCTTCTAACTATCTTTAAATCATGCCATTGTCATAGGTTATTAGTCATAAAAAACTATCCTTTCAACTTCACAAGGTCACTCAGTATTTGTCTTTTATCCTTGGAATATCATCATGACTATCTTGGTGATCGTTGTCCATTATTGAAGATTTTGACTCACTTTCCATGTATTGAAATTTAGCATGTAAAACCTAAGACTCATGTACTCATATGCTTCATGCCTCCAAGTCCGTCCAAAAAAGATTCATGGCACAAGTCTTTCCACAAAAAACTTCATGCTCTATGATGTATTTTCTTGCATTTGTTCTCTCAACGTTGTTCCTTTTGTATGTCATTGCATAAGATTACCTTTAAGTGTCACCTTATTACAAACCTTAGGATTTAATGAGTGTGCTTAGATATTGTTATGACTGTTATTATCTAAAACTCTTGCTCTCTTCACCTTATCTAACTAGGGTTTTAAAACTTTTTCAAAGCCTTGGTGAACTCAATATCTTCAATGGTGTTTTGGTTGCGGTTTCTCTTATTGTCACATATTTAAACTCTTCACTTAATGAAAACAATCGACATAGCTCAATATCACCCATTGTTGGCTTCAAGTGCTCATTATAAGTTGCCATTGTCCCATTAGTGATGTAGTAATAACTAGCTATCCATCCTAGATCATTAACCTAGAAATATCCACTTTTCCAATCATATTTCACCAAATTACTTTTGTCCAAGATAGTTGTAGCTGAATGTATTTGTTAACATAAAGAGTTCAATTATCAGAAGCACTAACAAGTACCATTAAAGTAAAATTCAAGGGTCATACTTGTCTAACAATACCATAGTAAAATTACTATGTACTAAATTGAAAATCACAGCTATGCTTACCAAGTCTACCCTTCTATCTTCTAAGGTATTGTCTTTCTGTAAAGCATTTCATTTAGAACACAAATATGTCCAGGGTTGTAGAGAATCTTGTTGGACAAGTACAATATGGCAACCTATTTGTTTTGCACAAGTTTGGCATAGGTTTGCACAAAGTTTGTGTTTGTTGGATAAAAGTTCTCCTATTTTGAGAAGTTGTGGCTGTGCGAGTTCAACATTTTATTGAGTACTTGAACCATTAGTCTACTAAGACAATTGATTGCCTTGTCTTCCCTCTTCTTTTGCTTGATCACTTGATGGAACTGCTAGAAGGATGTTTTCCAATTTTCTTTATGTATGTAAGAACTAAAGTAGGTTATGATGGGTGTGAATGATTCTCTCCTTACCCAAGATGCAATGGCACCATTTCTTCATAGCTTCTATGGTGGCATACAATTCCTTTTCATAGGCAGAGTGATATTGAAAGTCTCAGAATGATACATGATCCAATGTTCATGCGTATGGGGTGGATTGCGTAGTTAGATGCATTAGTTTGAATTTCAAAGGGGTATGTAATGTTAGGCATTTTGTAGAGGAATTGCTTGAGCTCCTCGAAGGCATGTTATGTAGGTGTCCACGAGAATGGTGTGTTGGTGTGCACGATTTGATTGAGTGACCATGCAATGTGAGAAACCAAGAACAAATTTGGGATAGAAGTTGGCAAGTTTGAGGAAATTGCACAAGTCAATGAGGTTACGTTGTGCTGGTCAATCTCAAATTGGCTTGATTTTGCTAAGGTCTACATGTATATTGGTGTGTTCAATGATGTAGCCCAAGTACTAAATCTATGTGGCTCCAAAAGTGCATTTTCCGAGGTTGGCTTGCAACTTGAATTGGTGTAGTGTATCTAGTATGCATGAGACTTGCTCCACGTACTCCTCCTAAGTTTTCCTAAAGAGGCAGATGTCATCTAAGTAGATAATGATGGAATTGGTGAAGGTCTATAGGATATCATTCATTAGGAACATGAATGTGGCTAACCCATTATGCCATCTATTCATACAATCCTTGGTTTTGAAAGATTTTTTCCAAATAACTTTAGTTTGAGCTAGTACTTAATGGTATCCTAATTTGAGGTTAGTCTTGGCGAAGTATTATGCACTTTGAAATTGGTCCAACAAGTCATTGATGCATGAAAAAGGTTATTTTTTTCTCACTGTCATCTTTTTGAGTGTGTGATTGTTGATGAACAAGCTCTAGGCATCATCCTTCTTATGTGCATGGACTATTGAGCTGCTCCATGGTGAAGAGCTAGGTTAGATCTTGCCTTGATTTAGTAGCTCTTGGGTTTGATGTTGAAGTTAATCATTCTCCTAATAGAATTGTGATACAAATATATATTTAGGAGAGGGCATTTTCAAATCGATTTGTTGTTATATTGCACATTGTATTGGACTTGCATTCTTCAAAGATGTCTTCGTATTGCTGCAATATCTTGTCGAACCTTTCTTTCTGCAATGGGTTTGGCATATTTGTGAGCACTATTATTGTGTGTAATTTCTTGTGTATGTGCATTTGTGGACTATGAGACCAAAGCTAGTTTGGCTTGTGATGTTATTCAAGGAGGTTAAGTCTCCACTTGTCATTATGTATTGTCCATTTTTGTGCCTTAAAATGGTAAATGCCATCATGATCATACACTCATGGTTCTCCAAGTAGGATATTGTACCAGAGGTGTGACATCACAAGTGATAATGTCTTGCAAAGGCTTGATTGCATACTCAAAAGTGCATTGTTGGCTTACCTAAATGCCCTAATTGGCTTCACTATGGTGGCAAATAAATATATATTTTTTTAAAAACAACAATGTTTCGTCGCAATTTCGATGAACATCATCCGATGAAAGACAAAATTCCGACGAGGTTGTTGTACTCGCGAAATTTTTTTTGTCGTAATGGAAACTCCACCTTGTCAGAAAAATGACGAATGTTTGTTGTTTTTTCGACACTTTTAAATGGGCACTCTGCAACATTTTTGTGTTTTTTATGTCGATAGATGGACGAAATTACGTCGATTTTGTGATGAAAATCACCAAATTTCTTTGTGGCGCTGACCGACAATGTTGGGTCATGATTTCGACGAATAAACGTTTGTTGTTACAACGAAGAAATTCTAGCGACGAAAGTTAAAATAGTGTTTCGTCGATAATTCAACAATATTTTGTCGAAATGTCACCAAACATTCGTCGAAATTTGTAGTCAAATACAGTAGTGTGAGTAAATTAGTTTGAAATAAAATAAAGTTTAGGCACTACACGACTTCAATACTAACTTACTAAACTACCACAAGTGCTGCTAACTATGATGCCTTATCACCCTTTCCAAAACTCTTCCAAAAGCCATACCAATCAACTTAATTTCCAAAACTATGAATGGTCGATCTATCATTTATTATGGCTGCAAAATATGAATATTCACTATAGAAATATTATATATATTAATATATACATATATTTATATATATAGCAATCACTTAAATATACATTTATTAATATATTTATAACAATCAATTAAATATAAAAATACATATATATATTTATCCATTCTGGTGCCCACATATGTATTGTGTATCTACATATGGGTGTACATAGATATTACTATCTACGTATGGTCATACCTACATACATATGTATATATGCACCACCATATATATGCATATATATTCTATATATACGTATCCATATATATCTAAATACACACTATATAACATATGCTCAAACACAAGAGATTTAACACTTGAACTCAAATTGGTTAAACCAACAAGGAGGGTTATAGACAACCAAGCCTAACTCTCCCATCAACCAAAAGGATATCAACTTAGGTTTAGCACTTACTATCACAAAATTAGACTTACTCAACAAGGTTCCTCCAACGTGTGTAGTGAGTGTGTGTATCTACTCAAATAAATATATATACCAATGGTTCACATACCAACCTCCTCTCTTGGGTGATACTCTCCCTCCCCCTCTAGAGGGTTCGAACCTTTCCTACATCCAACTTAGAGCAACATGCTTGTAATCAACTGATAACATATAAATCATATTCATCATATATCATAAGGGTAGCTGCAAGAAGTTGGGTCCACAAAATGTTCCAAAACTGGAAGTGTTTTTCTTGATTTTTAGAATTTTTTACTATTGGACTTAGCATTTGAAGCACTTACACATTGAATCTTAAATAAATTCAGTAATATGAAATTTAGTATTTTGAGTCTAGTTTTTAAATATGTAATTTACTCTAATACCCAGATGATACAAAATAATTTTTCATATGCATGTATAAAAACCACTTTTTAAAAGTCACTTTTTTAGGACCATACCATGCATGTGTATGGACACCATCATTTGATCTAAACAAAATTATTTTTCTAACTCCTTTTGGGGAAAAATGTGTATTATAATAAAGATTGATGAGGATTTTTTTAATATTTTTTTGTTAATATTTTTTATTGGCCCTAATTAATTTTTTTTAAGTCTTTATGTATGGACACAATAACTTGACCTAAAATTATCATTTTTTGAATTTTTTTCTTTTACTGTGTAAAGAATTGTTTATAGATTGATATCATATTAATTTTTTGACAATAAAATTTAAAAATTAAAAGTTATTAAAAAAATATGAAAACCTGACACGTTTCAAGTTTATGGACTGGTTTACTCATAAATTAATTTAAAAATTAAAAAAAAATCTAATCATAAAAAAAATTATATATTTGAAAACTAGGCATTGTCATCTATAATGGGTTTTAATTTCATAAAACAATTTTGAAAAAAGCCTCATCAACGATATTGCCAAAGTTATTTTTTTCTCTTGAAATTGGCATGGATTTGTACTTGCAAGTCTAAGGCTAAGTGTTGGGTTTCCATGCCTTTTCTGAGTCTAAATCCAAATGAAAAAAAATGTATTGTGAGTTTCAAACTTTTTGGAATGAGTATCCACTTTGAAATGGGTACCTATTCTAAAAAAATGAATAGGTAACTATTTGAAAGCTGAAAAATGACACTTCCCCTGAATGTGGACCCAACTTCTTGCATTTACCCATAAGCATCATTAAAGCATTTAAAAATTAATTTCATCATAATGTATATTCATACATTTCATTCATCCATTGAACATCATCAATACTTAATCTTGCATTAAAATCATATTTACTCATAAAGGTATAAGTAATTTGGTAACTTAGAAATGAAGTGTAATAGAAATTAGTTTGCAAAAGGAATCTTAAATAGTTCTATTGTTGCAACCACTCATAATTTCTACCAAGCATATGGTTTAGACTAGTTGACCAAGACCTTGAGAATGCCACAACTAGCTCTTTGAATCAGTCAACATTTCCTACTCACATATACATTGAGATTGTAGCACTAAAACAATGCAAATTTCAATTGAAAAGACATCAAAGACAAATCAATATCTTCCTCTCAACTCAATGGCTAGGCTCAGCACAACATGTACTATGTTGTTGGCGGTTTTATATTGCAAAATAATTCTCTTAAATTGGCACATTGAAATTCAAATTCAAAACCATTTCAAAATATATTTCATAACTTCTACCCAAGTCGTGGGCCTCCATGAAAATAGGAACACATGCATTTTACTCACCCAATCGCCACTTTCATGTGGTTGTTATAACAACTATCAAAAGTGTAAATACTCGTCCACTTATGTGGCAACAATAACAAGTTAATGTATGCATAGTGTGGTGCCAAAAATGGGCGACCCATTACTAGATTATAACATTCATTCATCTTGTATTGACGTGGAATTATAGCCACTGAATATGGCTAGCTAAAATCATTTAAATATAATATATATATATATATATATATATATATATCTTATTTCATTGCTTGCATGTATATTACATATATATATGAGTATGCGTAGTTATTATCGTCTAGACGTATATTCATACCTACATACTTACATATATGTGCTCCATCATTTATACATATACAAATATATATTCAAATATAAATTATATGTAATATATGCTATTTACAACAGTTTTAGAATTTTAATTCAATTTAATTAATGGTCAAGGGAAATTCAAAGATGACCAAAACATAATTTTCCCTGACGACCAAAAAGCCTATCAACGTTGGTTTAGCACTTACCACGAAACTCAAATGGACTCGACAAGGCTCCACTAACCTATGCAAGTGAGTGTGTGTGTCTACTCGGATAGAAATACTAATTGTTCCAATACCAATCTCTTCTCTTGGGTGATACTCTCCCTCCCCCATGAGAGGATTTTAACTTTCCTGAATCCAACTGAGAGCAACACGTACGTAGTTAGTTGATAACATATAAATCATATTCACAATATAAATTAAGCATCATTAAAGCATTTAAAAGTAGTTTCATCATATTGCATATTTATTTATTTCATTTAACTGTCAAATACTATAATGACATAATGATGCATTAAATTCATATTTGCACATAAAGGTTAAAGTAATTTGGTAATTTAACAATGGAGTGTAACGCTTCTTAGGGGCACAAGACCAATCCAAATAAGATGATGAAGAGAAACCCACAAAATGTGCTTTAGATTATTTAGTGAGTATTGATAATGTGGCCCCCACTCCTTACATTATTTGGGGACACCACTCTATGTAATGCTCTCCTAGTGGGGATACCACTTGAATTTCAATTATCCCACTTGTAGTTCTCGATCTTGAACATTTCGCCTCCTATCTCTTGATGCAAGTCAACCACTCCTTATCACCAACTCCCTACTATGTTCCTCCAACTTGAATGTTGATTTCTTCCAATCCTTTAACATGCTCTTTTGGCTTGAACACCTCACTTCTTAACTCCTCTTGCATGGCATCCTCTTTCACCATGTTCATGTAGCTTGAATGCTTCATCATTGATCACCTCTTGCTGGTCAACAACTCCTTTCTTCTTCCTTTATTCCTCCAACATGCACCACCATCATCTCCTATAGGACTATTGCTCTATCAATCAACTGAATTGGCACTATCACTTTAACACACCTAGCGATAGTAAGACATCAATTGTGGGTATTTGAACCTTGGTCTCCAACATGAGAACCAAGTGGCCCTACCACTTGACTGATGAGAGCCAATTGTGTCCCATTTTATGACATATTTTAGCCTATTTTCATATACCTTCATATCCATTCCCACATTCCATTTTCGTTCCATGTCATACTATTTTGCCATTTTATGTTGCATATGATTAAATATATATAAGTGGTATTTAATAGAGTTTTGGATAAAATGTGGAAATTAATGATTGGTTGTATTTACTAATAAGCATTGTGATTTTTAGACTTGGGAAATAAAGCTTGCAGCATGCAGATCAGAAGAGCTTCCTGTCACCTTTTATGCAGAATATAGATTCCTGTCAGTTTCTGGTCAGGAACTTTTGTGCATTACTCTTTGACCAAAAATTTATTTATGTCATCTTTTAAAAGATTGCGTCAGCTTCCAAGGTGGCGTTAATTACATCCATGGTGCTAACTATGTACCAAATTTGAATAAGAACAAGAACCCATGGTTATTGATAAACAAATATGAAGGGAGATGCAGTTTCCAACTATGTAAAGGAAACCATGAACTTTCTTCTTTTACTATCTGTTATAATAAGGCAACATTTAATTCATGACCATAAAAATACAACAAACCAAGGTTCCATGTGCACCATTCTATAAATGAATTGAGATGGAAGGAAACCCATTGGGGACATGTTTGCTAGCTGGAGAAAAACCCGTGTTGGAGATTTGTTTCTAAATCGTTAGAGAAAAACCTGCAGATCTGAAGTCACACATTCTATTCTCATCTGATGTTATAACATTGTTTAATTTGTGGATTAGCAACTCATATCTTTGTCTCTTCTAAGTTTGTTGGCCGAAGGCCAAAAAAAATTTAATATTTTTTGTATTTCGTTGTTTCAAACAACACATATAAGTAAGCGCATTGTAAGGGAGCTGATAGAATATAGACTTTGATAGCAGACTTTTATAGTAGATTTTCTGTATCAAACCTTTTGATAAATAAAATAATGATTCTTCTGAGCAAGGAAATGTAAGAAAAATTTTGTTCTATCCAGCGTGCGAACCAGGAGCAAGGGCCCACTCCTTGGGGAAGCATGGTGATATTTTCCCAGTTGATTTATTTTAGTAATGTGTGATTTCATTTTCTACAATGTTTTATTTCCGTGTGATTTAATTTTTTGTGTTTTATTTACAACCTGGTTTAAAATTGATTTTCATTGGATAATCATTTTAGCTACTAGTATTTTGATGTTGGTATGTTTATTTGAAGCATATATTTATAAAAGAGTTTTCTGCTCTGTGATAGTTCTTATCACTGTTGTTCCTATCACAATTGTTGGCATAGTTCTTGTCACGCTTTTGATAAAAAGACAGAATAGAAAAGTTGAATTAAATTTTCGCTTAGGAAATTTATGCATGTTGTAGCTACATTTCATCCCCACTTGATTCACTGCTTTCCTCCCTTTAGGCATACTGCCGCAACACCTCTCACAAGTTTACGCCCCTGGATTGACATGTATAGACCAAACTGAAATTCATTATAAAGTGTTAAATATTTCTTATTATTTGCCCTAGTTTTGGCCTATCATTGACCACAACCCCTTTGACCATACCCACAAAATTTTGTAGCCCAATTTGATTTGTTTTATACTAGATAACAACTTGTTTTATCTAAAAAAGATTAGCAATGTGAGGCTCTAAAGTGGCCATGTTGATGTGTCTATCTCACACTAGATATTTCCTTAACCAAGTGTGTGATGTATGCATGGCCATTTGAGGTAGAGAAGAATAAATGTACTATGGTATTGTTCATGATGCATGCAATTTTAAACATAAAAACAACAATCTAGAGGAAGAAAAAGGTGTTTGTAATGAATTGAGTATTGCTCACAAAAACAAAAGTGAATTTGATATGAATTCAACACATAGTTATGTGTAACCATTCTAGTTGGTTGCACTACCACTCTTGGTAGCACCAATTAATGTTTTAATTAAATTGGAAAAACAAGAACAGGTTTTGAAGGGAACCGAAACCCTTTACATCACAAAAGAGAAAAAGCTACTAAAAGAGAGACATTGAAGCATAAGTAGCTGCCAAAAGTAAACCATCAACCAAAAAACAACAACCCAACAACAAATAAAAAAAAACAAGAAACAACACAAAAAAGGACACTATTTCATATTCTTCAAGGTGTTAGCCACCTCGATCTCCTAGTTGTAGTGCAGATTGACCATGTCCATTAATTATTTATTTTCCTCCTTAAAGGTCTTCCTAAGGTTTCCCCTAGTTTTGGTAAATGAGCCTTTTGCCTCATCTTTGCCAATATTATTCCCCTTACCCTTAGAAGACTGGTCCTTCTCCATCGTCTCTGCGAAGTATAACTAATCCTCCTTTAGCTAACTAATCTTACCAATTAAGACCTTTAGGGTCTCCACACTATTCTTGACTGAGCTGTGACTAACCGACAATAATTTCTTGATGTCTTCACTTGTTTTCTTAATCTTTCCCTCCATTTCACTAAGGCGATTCTCACATAGGGTCTTGAAGTCAGTAAAGGAGCATTATAAATCAACCGGCCTCTCAATCAGAATGTCCAATGAAGAACCCTTCGAACGATTTAACATATTCTCTTTCAGACCCCTAATCTTCATACTTACCTTATTAAATTCTTGCAGCACCCACTTGGCGAGCTTAAAAATGCATGTGGCCCCTGAACGATCCATATCTAGAAGCTCAAACGTGGTAGTATTGTCATCATTCAAATATGAGAAATCCTCATAGAGAGGATTAACCTTCAACAACTCAGGCTTTCCAAGGTTTAAATTCACCCCCTCTTCCTCATGCGTTGACCTCTCAATTGACACCTCCATGTTGGATGACTACTGAATAGGGGAATCATTGATTTCAACAACATTTTCCTCCACGCCCTTCTCCTAAACCGGATCCTTGTTACCCTTCAAACTAACTTTAACAACCTGATTTTTCAACTTTGCAATCCATCTGGAGGCCCTTTGGGGCATCTCCTTGGCCTCCTTATCCCTTGCTTCATCAAGGACCTTCTCCTAATGACTAGCCACACCATAATTCTGGCCATGAAGCTCATTGTTCTCCTTAGATTGGGAGCCACCAAAGATAATATCAATGTGATTACTAATAGAAGGGGACCCACAGGAACCCGATTCCTGTAAAACGAGCTTCTTAGTGGTATCCTTCCTTTTTACATTCCCCTTATTTCTTTTTTTAGAGGGGGCCACAAGAGACGATGAACCACCCTCCTCCTCCTCATTCCATTTAGCTTCACCATCAACACTGGTCTCCAAGCCAGTTGAAAAAGACTCCTCACTAATGGCCTTCTCCTTTCCTTTAACCGACTTGGCAGGAGTATGGGATCTCACTATCTTTTGTTCATTATCTTTAAAGAATTGGTCTATGGCATCATCGTTACTCTTTCTTTCCTTGAAAAATTTATGGTCATCCGTCAACAACCCAATAATGGAGGCAATAAATTCCTCATTGATCACAAAATTCATACCCTTAACTTGTAACCTTTTATCATGCCAAAAGCAAAAAAAATTTGCAGATGCATTGGGGTCATGGTCATGGAGCCTCTCTAGATAGGGTGTTAAATTCCCATGTTTCAAAATTCTCTAGATTCTGTGCTTATTCCTCCATTTCTCACATGAAAATATTTTGATTATGCTCCTATCACCCTCCATATCCACTGTCACCACTAATTGATACCCCATCTAAGATACAAACACCAAATAAAAATAGGTGAAGAACAACCCAAAAAGCGTACGATAATAAGATGGGCAATAATAGCTTGATCATCCTAGATCACAAGCTCAACATTAGCCATCATTTCATAATAAAAGCTTGGCTTCCTCGAGAAGGAGAGTGTACTCCTCCCATGCCTTAAAATCATGAAGTCTAACAACCTCATTTGCAAAGAAATCCACCAGGGAGTTGCCTTCCCTATAGATATGTGTGGAAAATTTATTCAAAAGCTCTTAGCATCATTATAGAATCCACTATCAACAGTTCAATTTTCCAACTTGGCTTCTGAATTCCAAGTAGGAAGTTAGCAATATTGAGGGAATCTCCATCAACCCATAGCTTGGAGTAGCCCTTGTCCAACAAAAACTTGATGCTGATGAACACAACTTCGGCTTCCACATAGTGATTGGTTTGGTTTCCCAATGGGAGCACCAATTAATGTTGTGGGCCAACACATGATGAGTTTTGGGGAAAATCTAATGGTGACATTTTCATACCCATTCTATTTTCTATTTAGTTTTGTGCCTATTTTCGAGAGAGTTTTTGATACATAGACATATTGACAAATGACATAATTTTTTGAAAAGTCATGTGCCTTGCCCTATTATTCTATTCATAGTTATTGCCTACCCGTTCTCATCCATGCAACATTTTCCTTTACACCTACACATACTTCCACACATTTTCCTTATATATTTCCTAAATACATTTACCTATGCACATGTTACCGAGTTTGATTTGGCCCCTTTCATGTTCCAAGACAAGCTTGTGATCATAGGGACATCCTCATGGTCACAAACTCATCCTTTCCAAAATTTAAATTTGACTCTTGCCTATACCCTTCTCACCTAGGGCGAACTAGACACAAATTTTCATGATTTATTGTTGTCATTGCATTAATTTATTCATCTCCTAATCTTATGAGATTATGAATATATCATTCACATTTCAACTTAAAGTTTGTATTCACACTTCAATTGGAGCACTAGAAGGAATATAGTTCTACATGGGCATTCTTAGGAGCATTTGCATGACTGAAGAGTGTTGTCTTCAATCAATTCTCGTTATTTTTTATGGGTTAACCTAGGAGAACATGTCCCTTTGTGAAATAGCCCTATCTAGGTACTTTCAAGTACCATTGCTAGATATTAAAAAAGGAAGAAAATGCAAAGGTGTGTCTAACAAAGTAAATAAGATAAGTCTATACACTCCATATTACAAGTTCATAGGTGCATGATAGATCTGCAATCACAAGCTTATCCCCAATCTTTGGATTCATCCCTACTTAGAATAAACAAATATTTTTTATTATGAGGCAAATACAAAACTATCATCACTTATTCCAAACCTTGAGACATATTAGATTCAAATCTACATCAAATTTTGTGTATTATTTAGTTAAAAAGTTAAGTGCTCTCATCCTCTTATCTACTTTTCTAAAATAGAAAATCAGTAGTCCCAACTTTTGTCATTATTTAACCCAATTTTTTTTATACTTATTTGTAAGCATTTGATTGGATTAGCCTATGTCAAACAAAAAAATAAAAAATAACATGTCTGAGTAAGATTAAATTTATGGTCTTACAACCTCTAAGAGGAATTGTTTGCCAATGATCCAATATTGCAGTTATAGTTTTACATGCATTTTTTAATAAAAATAATACCTTCTACATATAATATTTAGTACTTTTCTTTTCACAAGGAACATCAAAATATAATAAATTATGTAGTGTCATGAAAAGTACACAAAAATATATAACTTATGGACCATTATTGATGCTTTAAACTGTAAATCTATATTATTGGTAGATGCAGGTACCTAGGCCTGGGTCTTGGTCCGGTCCGACCCCAGTCTGGCCCTGGTCCAGGTCCGATTCCCTGTGGGTTTGACCCTGCCGAACTAACTTTTAAAAAAAAAAAATTAACTTTTTTTGACATAAAAATATTAGATAAAACACCCCACCCTAAAATTATGTTCTCCATGAATGTTTGTGTGGCTTTGAAGGTCTTAATTTGGGTCTTATTGTGAATGCAAAATGATGTACACCATGAATGTTTGTGTGGTTTTGGAGGTCTTATACGTCAGGGGTGTTGCCCCAAACCCCGCTAGGGGTGTTTCCCTTGAACCTCCACAAGGGGTGCTACCCCAAGAACCCTGTGAGGGGCATTTCCCCTCAACCCCATTTAGTGCATTTCTCCCAAACAAGATTGGTATGACCAACCCTTAGGCTCAGTCATCTGAGCCATTTGGGTAAAAAAAAAAAGTGGCATCTTAATTGTATCACAACTTTGTGCACTTACCCTATATTGGTATTCCATTTGACCATATAATTGGTCTAATACTCTTGCCATCAAAAATAAATAAAATGCTTAATTAGCTCTCCATTTGGTAGAGAATCCTCCCCATATTTGGAATGATTTAGAAAGAGATGTAAACTATCTAAAAGACTTTAGATATTTATCCCTTCCTTGTCAAACTTCTAAAATTTCTTTTCCAAAGGAGCAAAGAGAGGGTTTCAAGCAAGAATTTTAAATCTGTTCAAAGAAAATCCTATTCCTTCTTTTTATATAATTTTTTTAATTTTTTAATGATATTTCAAATAAATAAATTTAACAAAGAGATATTTTCCTTTGTTTATTTCTTTCCAACATTAATAAATTACCTTTGCACCAAATATACAGTAAAGTTTATGCATTACACTTAATGCAATTAATATTTCTCATAGAATAATATAATAAGGTAATACAATATAATACCATTTCAATTTGATGTTTTTTCAATGGCCATGGCCATAGAAGATTGCGTCAAATCTAAATTAAATTATATTCCCAATTATAACAATATTATTTCCCATAAGCCAATATTATATTTCTAAAGAACAATTAAATACACTTTAATTTTCTTTCTCTAGAAATAAAATGCACAATAACCATTTTTCCACTAAGGTACACATATTTACCTATTTGACTCAAAGAATTAATATTCCAAAAACATGACAAACATGTGATTTGAAATAATTTAAAATAGAGCGAGAAGAAAAAATTATCACACACAAAGGATTCAATCACTTTACAAGTTTGTACGTAATATATATTCTAGAATCACCTCTGATTTAGATCCAATTTTATACAAGGATTCACAACACTCATATTATAGTAAAAGTAAGTGAGATAGAGGTTAACACATGTTTTAATATAAAATGACCATATTCAATACAACCACCATTGGGGAAAACCTTGTACCTGGACACTTAGGTGAAACGTCAAGTGTATCTACTCCACATAAAAATATTGAAAGCAACATAAATCACCTAATGTGACAAAAATCATAACATTGATATCAAATCATCACATCTATCCATAAATTATCTATGAATAACATGATCTTGGAATAAGATTTATAATTAAATAATTCATAATGATGAATGATATATAATAATCATAACTATATCAAATATAATAAAAATAGTGAAACTAACACATAATAATGATTTGAACATATAAAGGAATGACACATACATCCCATAATGTAGCATAAAAATCTATATGCCAATAAAAAACCTCTATCAAGAATACATCAATGCTCATACAACACATCACATATACTTATAAAAATACATCACAACGAATAGTATCCAAAGTACATAATTAGACCACCTCAACAGTACAACAAAACCTCATCAAAAAGTTTAGTATAATGGATCATAACAAATGTATCCCAAAATACATTGTTAAAATACACTAAACAACATATATAATAAAGAACATGAATGGAACACAAGGCATAAATGATAGTGGCATTACAAAGGGAGGTAAACTACTTCTATTATTCTTGAAGGTTGATATTTTGTTGTCTTATGCAAATACAATGGGATGAAAATAGGTTGAACATATAGTAGATGGGTGTCTCTATCTTGTATGAGAAATAGAGTTTAATTTTAAAGTCCAAATTCCATAATAAAGTAATCAAGATATGACACTCGAAAGAGATGACAATGAGGACTATACTACATAATCTTACATATAAGTTTGGATATATATATATATATATATATATTGAAAGTAGACAATTCTACAAATAAATAATTGAATATAACTTAATAATCCATCAAAAAACTCATAAACTTTATGTACATCTTTATATGGATGCCTTAAAAATTTGCAAGAAACTTTAAAGCCTTCTAATTGGCAAATCAAATGAAGACAAAATTCAAATCAATAAATGTGACCAAGAAGATCAACAAGACCACCAAAGAACACAATTTTGTTATGGGGTTATTCAAATATTTATAAACTTCATGTTATATTCATTCCCCAATAAGGTACAATAGTGAAGCATTGAGATGATCAAAACTAGACCTATACATTCAACATCATTTCTCAACCTAATACAAGACACCAAGACAAACATCAACAACTTTATCTTCTCTTTATTATACAACCATGCCAATAACTGACCCTTTTCCCTATTCCAAACTATTTTACATCTTAAAGGGAAATTCAAATTCATGTTAAATCATGTTCAAATTGACCACAAGATCCATCAAACACCTTGTCAAAAGATCAAAACCTTGGAGAAAAGAAATCCACCTTGGATCATGTAAAATTTGCATTGTGAGGATATATAGACCATACCCACATAACTTTGAATGTGTAGTGCCCCTCCCGTTTGCATCCTATTATGTGAGATCAGTGTTTTAGCTTCACCATTTCCTCATGATTGTTGTGGTGATTATTTTATGGGTCAGAATGATTTGTATAAACCACCACATGTTCAAGATGAGGTTCATCAACATGTTGATTGTTGGAATTTTGTGTATTTATATGCTTGGATATATCGATTTTCTTCAATTCAGTGATGTACATTATATATGTTGTGGTTAAATGTAATCTTGATTATTGATGTTTAGAAGAAATGATTATATCACAAATGTATAGATGTTATTTTATGCTTATGCTATTGGACCCCATTGGGATGATTATGTTGTGCTTTGACTATATATACCTTAAGCAAGTACCCTTGATTTGTGTTGAATGATTATAGGTACAGGGTTGTTTCTCCACCTGGCTACACAGATCTGGGTTATTCTCCAATAGCGGTTAATTCAGAGATGTCACATTGAGCCTCCCTATTCATTACCTAATTATACTTGAATCAAGTACGGTGTGTCATATTTGACCTTATGTGAACCTAGATCTGATTTAAGAGTTATTCTAAAATCCCTATATGTCATGAATGGCTAGTGAATGTTTGATTTAATTAATGGTTTAAATTCCATATTTTTCTCATAAATGAAATATTAGGGGTTTAAATGATTATGATATTAATTATTAAAATATTCTTTGTGTTTTGGGAAAGGGGAAAATAAAGTGAAAGTAGAAATGAAAGTAAGTTATTATTTAATTTAAAATTTGAAAATTCCTTGGGTTGGGAATTGTGAGTTATGTATGATTTAATTATCTTGCTTGAATTTTGATTTTTGTAAATTTAAATGAACATTGCCTATATGGATTTAAATCATGAATTTAAATGATATGTGTTATTTAGGAATGGATTTAAATGTTTTTCATGCCACATTCATTGGAGAATGTGATGAGCTTAGGGTTTAACTATTATAGAGACTTATGGGAATGGATCCCAACGTGAACTTAGCCCAAAGTGTTGCATAGGAAATCATGGTGGGGGTAGTTTGGATTAATAAGTGAAAAAAAATGAAATATAGGTAATTAATTGACCAAGATAATGGATATCCCTCTCATGCCTTGAGTACTTGTAAAGGCTAAGGATGATTGAGGAAGACAAGCCACTTAGGGAGTGTAAGACTTGTAAGTTCAAGTACCCTTTTCTATATGAGAGGATACTCAGTTTTATGTTGAGCTCCATGTGAGTGTTCATGATGGCATTCCATCTCTTGCTCTCTAATATCTAACCCTAGTATAGCTGAGTAGTATCTGGATGATGTATTCCCCTCCATGTGATTTGGTTATGCCCTTGGTGAGTTTTCCAAAGGATAATTCTTTGTATGGATTTAATGAGTTGGCCAATGCAGATAGTGATGCACGACATTGGTGAATTTTCCCAATAAGATCTTGTATTTGATCCATCTTGTGTTTGGATGAATATTTATATGATGTGTTTATGGAGTGTTTTCATTGTGTATGGTGTGTGTGTGTAAGTCATCCGCCCACATGTTTGGTGTGAGTGTTGTGCTGGTGGCCCATGTGACTATCTCTTAGCACAGTAGGAGTGGATCGTTTGATTCCACGAGGTCAAGTGGTGAGGTAACCACCATTGGGGATTAAAGGTTTGAGGATCGAGCTTGATTATGGTACCATGTTATTATAAATTTACCTTATATTATTATCATATTTATTCAATTGTAAAATGTATATGCAAAGAACATTTGAGTCAAGTATTGATGTAATTTGTAACATTTAATAATAGAAAAGCATATTGGCTTATTTATGTATGTTTCGATGTTAAAATCAAGCACAATTACTTTATAATTTTCAATATTATAATGTGTAAAGGCTAAAATGAACTTAGGAGAAATTATTTTGGTGCTTAAAATGATTTTAAGGGTCATCTTTCATAGTTGGGTGGCTTGGTGTTGTAACTGGGCAGCCTTGTCTTCTCTACGTTAACCTAGCATGCTAAAAAATTGTCAAGCACTGTTTGGGCAGTCATATCAGTAGTGGGGCAGCTTGGTAACATACTAGGGTTCCCTTGTTTGGTAGGGTTAAAATTGTAATTTTTGTCTCTTTGTTGGGTTGCTTGGTCTTGTAGTTGGGCGACTTGATTCCGCATACGAAAAATAGAATGTTAACCCTCTTAACCTCAATTAGCCAGTGGTTTTCTAAGCCTAATACCACTGAAAAATAATTTTTATGCCTCGTATTTTTCCTGTTCCAATTATTTTAGTCGTTGAAACCCTTGAAAAACCTAGTCAAGTTTCTTTGTTTCAGGACTTGATCTTTAGATTCCTTGTTTCGAGACCTCATATGGGAAAACAATGTAAATTTAAGTTGTTCCTTATGGTACCAAGGGTCCAGTGGTGTTATGTGCATGTCCTTTTGGGTTGTCATTAAGAACTTGTGGCTTCTCTTACCTCATTTTGTATGCCTTCTTCCAAAGTTGTCTAGTTGTAAAACCTAGGGTTAGGGAGATTGTGCACCTAGTCTTGTGAAGTCATAGGATCCTTCGTGGTTGGCCTTGTTGGAATCATCCACAATCCTCATAGGTCATGGGGTGTTGTGGAGTATTTCTTCCTCTTGTGTGTTTTCGTATTGTGATGAGATGTCTTGGGAAGCATGAGGTTGTCTGGAAGTGATTTGTCATCATTCCTATTTGTGGTGAGTTGTGCCTCTTGGTTAGGAAACCTCTTGTGATGGTTCGCCTCTATGTTTAGAGTTGTTTAGTGTGTTTGGATATGGATTAGAGGTTGATAATTCCCTCATCCTATCCTAGTGTGGTGTTGTGAGAGAATGCAATCATGGTTTACCAATTGATCGTTATGTAGACCATTTTGTCCCCTCTCTCCCTCTTGTATGTTCATTGTGATGGATTTATCCCATGAGTGGTTAGTCTTCCATTGTTGCCACCTTTCTTATGCAATGATAATTTTCCTTGTTATCTGTAGTGTTGTGTCATTGTGACACTTGTGTGCACGTTTTTGTGTAAGAGTGATATGCCATTGTTGCATTATAGATGTTGTTGTCCTTTTTTTTTTTTAAATGTTCTATCAGGTTTTGTTCTAAGCATGTTGATTTGGGGCATTACAAAATGACCAAGTACACCCATCAATGCATATAAGCTACAAAGTTATTCAAGAAAACACTAAGAACATAGTCACCTATGAAATCTAGCCTTCAATGTATCCCTAGAATGAAGGAGAACAAAATGAATAAAGAATCCCACCACAATCATGCATTGGACTTGATGGGATTCTAATGCCACCTTTTATCTTTTTATTTCTATGAATAGCTAAAAAAATTCAGACATTTCCATGATAATTTCCAACACTTTATGTTAAATTCAAAGAACTACACTCAATTTTTGATGTGTTGATAAGTACTTACATATGTATGTGGTTATTGTTGAAATATGATGAAATGATATGATAAATTGTGATGGATGAATATTTTGTGGAAAGGACTAACTTGATATGAAGCCAAAAGTAAGAAGATGAACTGCTTGTCAATGGGTATCCACAGGAGTCCATAGGCACTAGGGACCTGGAACCAAAGGATTTGTAGCAAATAGTGAAGAGGATGAACACCTATAGCCAAGAGGCTATGAATCTACAACAACAAGCATAAAACATCCAAAGTTGAAGTCCTTGAATCCAAGGAGATCAGTCATTCAAATTAGACCTTTGTTGCTAATAAATGACTATTGTCAGAAAAAGAAAGGAATTTTAAACACCAATTAATGGCAACATCCTTTTGTTGCACGATCTTACCACTTGTCCATGCATGCCTCTAAAATCGAGTTCCATATTTAAGCTAGGAAAGGTGTTAGGATTTCATCTCTAAATTTTTGAGTTGTGTCCTTTTGCAGAATAATCCTCTTCCTACTTAACAAGAATGAGTGACATGTTTAGTCTTAAATCCAAAAATTTAGAGTAAGTTAGTATTTGTATATTGCAACATTCTGCAAGCCAAAAGTAGTGTGAATTTCTAAGCATTTAATATTTTTTCTTTCAAAGAAAGTAAGATCAAATCAAGCAAATTTATATCTATTTTTTTACAATGACTCGAATGAAGAATTGAATTTTGATCGATCATTTATCTATGTAAATGAGTGTAGCTACCCCAAGCAAGAGCCAAATTGAGGTATATTATCATTATGTTATTGGTTATTAATATTTTGCATTTAATCATTAGATAAGGTTATATAGTTGTTCAAGTAGTAATCACTAATTGATACTAGCTACATAGAACTTGTAGTTGAATTTACAGTTACCCATAGCTATAGCTTTGTAGTATAAATAATAGTAGAATTCTTTGGTTTTCTCAACTACTTCTAGTTTAATAATTTAATTATTTCACCAGTTCAATGATTTCATTACTATATGCAACATCTTAGGAACCTTAGAAACTCCTTAGTTGTACATACAGTACTAGCTTCATCTCAAATATACATCCTTGCTCGATATTTAAATGTAACCTTTCATAATTGATAGCCTAATTAGGGATAATTCTATCCGTCAAGTACATGTGCATAAATTAGTCACCCCATATTATTAGTTGTTAAAGGGAACCATAAATGACTCATGACAAACAACTAGATTGATCTCTACCATTGTAGTCCTTCGCAATAGGCTTAAGGAACAATATTAATACTTAGATGACATGCTAACCGCCTAGTCCAAGCTAGCCTTAAAGGCCATATTTTCAAATGTAACTCGAGAAGCAAAGGAAAACACTTGATTAGGTGATATGATTCGTGTTTGGTGGGTAAATAAGTTATTTGAACTTTGTTTGACTATATGCTATACATGTGGAGGCAAGGTAGATCAGATGTCATATAGTAAGTTAGGAAAAGTTCATATACACAAGGAGAAAACAATGTGAGTAATGCGGGCTAATGAAGGTCCAAGGCATTATAGAAGCCATCATTAACACACCACCAACAAGAACCTTTTATAAAATACTTGCAACCAATATAGCATTTGAAACCATAATATAAAAGACCGAGAATCACCTATAAAATGGTCTTAAAGCCAAGACTTAACATAAAATGGAGTTGTAATTTTTGAGAAAGTAGAAGAACCTAAGTGTTCAAATTTGGAAGTCCAAAGCAGAGGCTAATGCACAAAATTTGGTCTAGAAAATCTTACATTACAAGTTTCCATTGGGAAACGTTTGAAGATTGAACCAACCAAGTGTCCTTACTATCAATGTACTACAAGCTTAAAACATATTTTTTGGGATTGTTTTTGGTTAAAAAAGGGGAATGCCATAATTACTCAATTCCTTGCTATGTGAGATCATGTGTTGGGTTGAAAAAGCGTATTTTGGAAACTAGGATTCATAATAATGTAATTTTTGATAAAATAGGCAACATTTACAAGGTATTGCACCCATACACAAAAGGTCCCAAGAGTAGAGAGTTAAACAAAATGGAAACCAAGTTCAAAGGCCATAAACAGGCTAGTGACAACAAACTAACAACAAATTCTCAACAGAGTACCTTTTTAAAAATTAAAACAAACAACAAAGAAGAACATCCTACTTAGGAAGATTTTCCTAGTCCTCCATAAGGAACTTAAAAACATCTTGCTTTTGGTAGTTGGTACTGGGTTCAATAGTCTTCTCGTGCTCTTTTATCTCATCCTATAGGACAGAACCAAGCACGTTAGTAGAGTGATGAATGACTTTCAAGGTAAAGTAGGAGAGACCATTAAGTTTCCTCTCTAAGTTTTCCACCCTAGTCGATAGAGCCATGAAATCTTGGGTTATCTTCTCACAATTGGGGCATTTTTCTTCATTGTGCTCTTTAGTAGGGGTGGAGTCCTCTAGGTCTTGAAGCATGGTATTAAACTGGAAACAAGCTCAGGTCATCAACATCTTCCTCAACTTCCTCAACATCATCATTTTTACTGCTATCATCTTCCTCCTTAACCTGTTCAGAATCATCATTGGATATCACATCCATAGTTATGTTAGGGGCTTGTTTACCGACCAATCTATGAGATCTCCAAACACTAGGTTTAGTGCTAGGTCAACATTAGTAGTCGAGTCAAGTTCTTTTTTACTCTCTTCTTTGTCCATATTCTTATTGTTATCTTCAATCTCATCCTTCTCAGAAGCAGCCTCTTCCACAAAGAAGTTTGATGTGGGTTTCTTTTTCTTTTTGTTGGGTGAGTCTTTCAAATTTGTGTTCAGCCTTTTTCCATGACTTTTTGGGGGCGTGTGTTCAAGCTCACATAACCCAGTAGCAACAGATTTACTATGAGATTGATTATCTTGCTCCATATATGGAAAACTAGATGTTCAACTATATTTTCTAATCAAATTATGCATCAAGAAGTAGAAAATCTAAAGTTTTACTCTACCATAACATTACAATTTGTTTCTTTATATTCTCAACTGAAAAAAAATGCTAGATACTACAAGCATTTGGAAGAAATAAATACCAGTTCTTGCAGCTCCATAATAAGGACATTCGTTGCTCAAGACAACTCTAAAGCTCATTCAAATTTCAACTGTAATTTGTACCTCTTCTATAATGTACCAAAAATTTAATCTTTCATCAACTCGGTAGTTTTCCTATTGTATGTTTGGGTCAGCCTTTTTTTTACAGGTTGTTGCTATGGTTGATAGCTATTTGGAAGTAGTTTCTCCTAGGTTTTGTATTCTGCTATTGTTACTTACTGTTCGTTGCCCTTGAAACTGATCTTTTTATTCTTTAGTTCCGTTTTATACGCAGCTCCTTTTTCAGACTCTTATTTTTTTGCTTAATTTGTATTTCAGCTTGATCAATTAAAAAAAAAATCACCCTGATCTCAACATCGCCATGGAAACTAGTCAACCAAGAAATAACCATCGTGGGAAAGAATATGCTGCAAAGGCAAATGAGCATCACCTCAGGTTCAATACCTCCACTACAAGAACAACTAGCCTCAACAACATGAATAAGAGCAGGTGACAAAATCCACCAGAACCTCACAAACAGATCACCTGACACTGCCTAAGCATATCGTAGGACCAATATATGAGGGCGTGGCACACTTGAACGTTCGAAGATAACCTACACAACCCCACCAAAAACGTGTCAAACTAGCGTCATCGCTATCGTAAAGATCATAAGAACAAAGGGAGTCCATTGCAACTACTGCAAGCTAAGAGGAAATACTGCATGGAGAAAAGTTCATCACAACGGAGACAAAAAAGATATGCCATTAGAATACACCACCTTTGAGGTGAAAATGATATCATGAGAAATAAGCGTCACATAAGTATTGAGCAAGAGCAAGTGAGAGGGAGTCACTACAAGTTATTAGAGAGCATCGCAACATAAAACATGACATTACACCACCATGGGAGGAAGCAGGAATAGTAGAACAACTTCACAAGATAATACCGTAAGAGAAGCACATCATACTTAGAGAACTTGCAATGAGCTAACACATAAACTATGAATTGCTCGAGACATTTGGGCTAGCATACTTATACCGAAACAAAGATAAAACACTAGGCTTAGTCAAAAAATTGAGCATAGGCCAACATTTCCTATTTGAAGATGAACGATCTCCTCTTAAACATCGATTCCTCCTCCTCCTCGTTAGGATCTCCCTCCTATGTTCCTCCAACTTTGAATGTTCTTTTGATCCTCTAACATGCTCTTTTGGCTTAAAAGCCTAGCCTCCTAACTCTTTCTATAGTGCATCCTCTTCCATCATCAATCTCCTCCTATAAAACAACTCCTTTCTCCCTCCGCCATGCACCACTAGCATCACCTATGGGACTATTATTCTATCAATCAACTAAAGTGGCACTATTGTTTCAACATATCTAGTGGCATTAAGATGTCACTTGGGGATATTTGAACCTTGATCTCTTATATGAGAACCAAGTGATCCTCCCACTTGACCACAATCCATTTGACTATACCCACAAAATATTGTAGCCTAAGTTGATTTGTTTTATATTAGAGAACAACTTGTTTTATCGTGGCATTAAGATGTCACTTAGGGAGATTTGAACCTTGATCTCTTATATGAGAAACAAGTGGTCCTTCACTTGACCACAACCCATTTGACTATACCCACAAAATATTGTAGCCTAAGTTGATTTGTTTTATATTGTAGAACAACTTGTTTTATCATGGCATTAAGATGTCACTTGGGGAGATTTGAACCTTGATCTCTTATATGAGAACCAAGTGATCCTCCCACTTGACCACAACCCATTTGACTATACCTACAAATATTATAGCCTCTATTGTTTTGTTTTATATTGGAGAACTTGTTTTATCATGGCATTAAGATGTCACTTCGGGAGATTTGAACCTTGATCTCTTATATGAGAACCAAGTGGTCCTCCCACTTGACCACTTGACCTATTTGACTATACCCACAAAATATTGTAGCCTAATTTGATTTGTTTTATATTGGAGAACAATTTGTTTTATCTACAATTTAAGGGTGAAGCTACAATAGTGGTTTACAATTCAAGTGAGGAAAGAAAACTCACAAAAAATAAATACATGGCAAAAAACTTGATTTTAGGGGTTCGTATGAACCTATTGGTTCGAGCGAACCCCTTGCAAACCCACAATGGGTTCGTTCAAACTGAGGTTCGAGCAAACCCATTTAATTCTTTCCTGCCTAAAAACCCAAAAAAATCCCTTATGGAAGGGTGGTTCGTTCGAACCCCTAGGGGTTTGTATGAACCCCCCTTATTCCTCATCCCCCCTTGAGACACAAAAAAATCTAAATTTTGGCACTTTGAAGCTCAGATTGAGGATGAAAATGGAGGAATCTTCACAAACTCAACTAGAATCAGGTAGTCCTCAGAACGAGCTATCCAACAAATATAATTTTAATATGTTTTGGTTTTATTATGTATTTTTTTTTTAGTTTTATTAAACATAGGTTTTTCATCGAAAATGAAGGTCTTTGTTCTGCACATGTGGAAAAATAGTACATTATCAAAAAAAAAATTGAAAAATATGAGTGCACCATATATTGAAGACCTTGATCGAACAAAAAAATAAAATTGAATTTCGATATATACAAAAAAAGTTACACATTATACGGTCGCGCTATGTCTGAATTGTAATTGGTTTGACTTTGAAACTTGATTAAAGAAAAAATATTCAATAAAAACTATCTAACCAAGTGTAAGCACTAGATATTGGAGTTACAAATCTAAATTCAAAAGAATTAGAATTTTATCTTTCATGGAAAAAAAGTTATGCGTTATACGGTGTGCGTCCACTTTTTAAAAATGTTGGTTTTTGAAAAAAAAACTAGTTTTCGTGGGAGATGGAAAAAAAAGTGCAATACGATTCCAAAAAATTTGAAAAAAATATTTTTAGAACCTACAAACAAAATGTGACGAGACTCTAGTTTGCATCATCTTCAAATTCCTCACGGTTTAGCCGTTATAGGTGCTCGAATGTGAAGATTTAGTTAAAAATAATAATTTCAGTGTCCAGTTTGGCCAAAAATTGTAAACCACTATTGTGGGATCACCCAAAAGGTAAATCAAAGGCTAGAAAAACTATTTCATTTTACAAGAGAAGATGAGAAGAAGTATTTTGCCAACTCCCTAGTTGGCCTCTTTAGTAACAAGAGGTTCTAAAGTAGTTGTGCTAACGTGTCTAGCTCACATTAGATGCTACTTAGCCAAACATGTGATGTATATGTGGTCATTTGAGACAAAGAAGAGTTAAAATGAGTTGTTGTATCATTCATGGTGCATGAAATTTTAAACATAAAAAGAAACAATCTAGAGGAACTAAATATGTTCATAACGAAGTAGTTCTTTTCTCACAAAACCAAAGATGATTTGCTTCAAATTCAACACATAGTGATGTGCATGCATTCCAATTGGTTGCACTACCACTCATGGTAGCAACAAACAATATTGTGGGCCACTCCATCATGAGATTTGGGAAAAATTTAATGGTGACATTTGCATACCCATATCATTTCCCATTTTTCTTTGTGCCCATTTTGGAGAGAGTGCTTTAATACATATACATATATGATCTATAATTTTGTGAAAAGTTAGATGCCTTGCACTATGCTATTCACACTTATCACCTACTCCATTTGTTTCCATGTTACATTTTCCTATACACCTACCCCTAATGCATCCCGTGTTCACATACTTCCTTACATTTTCCTATGTGAATGTTATCCACTTTGATTTGACCCAAGTTTCATACTGAGACAAATTATCAAATTAAATTTATGATCTTACAACCTCTAAGAAGAGTTGTTTGTCACTAATTCAATATTATGGTTGTATTTTTAAGCTTTTTTCTAGTAGAAAGAACACTTTTAACATATAATACTTTAGTGTTTTTCACAAAAAATATAAATAAATAAATTATATGTAGTGTCATAAAAAAATATACAAAAATATAAAGTTTATGCACCATTATTAATCTCCTATTTACCCTAAATAATAAGTTTAAGCACTTAACTTGTCAAGAATGGGATACCTCAATTATAACCTCAAGACTTCAACCAATTGTAAAACACACTTACCAAAAGAAATACCATCCACTAGAAATTACTCAAATTTTGAGACTTATAAAGTGTAGATTCATTCCATGGATCTTAAGGTGTGTTTACAATGATTAGTGAAAAACATCTAACAAGAAGTTTGAGCCACTTTAAGCAATTCAAAAGAATAGTACTATTGAATTCGTAAAAGTCATATTGGGAATCTTCAAGGAGAAAGGAAAGGAAAGGAAAGGTCCTTTTATAGTCCACGATACCAAGCGGTATGTTTTATGGTATATGGGACCCCTCGTACTCCCAATATGAAAGAGGCACATAACTCATGCTTCACAATACGAGGTGTACATACCTTACCCTCTGCAAGATTTGAACTTGTGATCTCTCTTTCGAGAGTACAAATTCTCCACCATTAGACCAACTGAAGTGTATTGAGAATCCATCATGATGATTGACATAGTTGTTGTCTATGTAATAAATATTGGAGGGAATTAGACACTTGCTTAAGGGAGAGGGCACAATATTTGAACGAAGTAATAGTTGTGAGGATACTTGTATAAGTCGGTTTCATGATGAATATTGATCAGCGCAGTAGCTTGTACCTGTTCCGGCGGTCAATAATTATACCGAATAAGTAAGTAATCCGCGTGCTCTCTTCTATTCTTCTTAAATTCCTGCTGCTAACGCAACCCTGGCATCGCTTAATCCCCAGCGGAAAAACGAAAAATTCTGAAAGATTTGTCTGTGTCAAGGATTGCAATTTATAAGCTTTAGGTTTTGCCAATATGTCAAACAGGGTTCTCATTGGCTCAATTATGTCGGTGCTGTTGAGCATGACTGCCGTTAAGGAAGTGACTGCTCAGGAAGTGACTGCTCAGGATGTTCCAGCCGCTGCTCCTGCTCCTTCCCCATCCAGCGATGGTAATTAAACCCTAATTTTGCTGCTCACCTTTCTCTATTTTTTAATGTCAAATTAGCACAGCACATCTGGTATGTCGTGTACGAGTTACCGTCTGGTTTAGTTAAGAGCCGATTTGGCCTTTACGCTCAGTAAAAAATTATATTTATGAGAGATTCTTTGTGGAACAATTAATTTTACTGGTCTTTAACTTTGTAATTGAAACCGCTTGACATAGCTTTCTCAATTTTAGCAATTTATTCATACTGGTTTTTAATATTGTAATTGAATGCAGGGAGCGCCATAGACCAAGGAATCGCTTACATTCTCATGATTGTGGCTTTGCTTCTCACCTAATTCCTGCACTAATGGCACATAAGAATTTTTCCTGATTATACAGATTGTTTTCTTTATCGGACTAGGGTTTATATAAATTTATAAATTATCCAATTCCCCTGCTCTAAATTAAGTGCTGCAAAGATCGTTTTGCAATTCGTTATTCATTATCCATGCTTACCTTGCCATGATTGTACAACAAGAAATTTTCATTAAGATTATTTTAATATGAGAAATAACTTTTTTAACTAATATCATTTTGGTTCTAATCTGTGAAAAAAAATCAGTTTAGGCTGCCATACAATTGTGAGTTACATTTACAGTGAAATGCCTTGTGAATTTGAAAGATTTATAGAATATAGTTGGAGAAAATTTACGAGATGTGATGAGCATACAATATTTTATGTATCATTATAATAAAATAATTTTAAAAAATAAATACAAATAAATAATTATAAAAATTAATAATTTATTTATTATTTTTTACATATTAGATTGATTTATAAATAGTTATATAAATTAATAATTTATTTATTATTCACATATTAGATTAATTTTTATAGTGGTGGAGATTTGTCATGTGCAACTATCATGCATAAAGGATTATTAATAGGATGAGTGGATTTATGAAGCTTAATTTTATAAAAAATTCTGTGAATAATGCTAATGAAATATAGGAAATAGGTAATGGATAAGGTGAATAAGGACTAGATTGTCACATTTTCTAACAACTATTTAAGTAGATGAAAAAGTGATGTTAAGGTATTAATGACTTTTAATATTAAAATAATATAAATGTTATTGTTATTTTATTTTGTAATGTCACTTCAAAAGTTATATAAAAAGGTATAAATCATAAATTTAGGTAATAAATTGTAGTGTAAAGATTTTGTAATTTTTTTTTTTTAACTATAATTACTTTTCAATCTTTATTTTTGATAGATAATATGAAGTGATTGCAATAGAAAAGTCAATATTGCAATAAATTTTTGCATCAATTCACATGAAGGTTGCAATAAAATCACAAATTAAACAACCAATCATATTTGTTATAAACTATGTTGAAATTTTACATACAATCAAGATTTAGATTTGACAAATTAATTGAAAAGCATACTATGTAGGAAAATGTAATAATAACTTAAATAAATGACAAGATAATTATAGATAATATAATGAGTGTCCTAATAGTATGAAAATAAAATAAATTAAATGTGAGATATTTAGTTATACATTTTAATAAATATTGTATAATATACATATTAAAAATTTATACATAATAAGATATTAGAAAACAAAGGCTTGCTAGATAATTGTAGGGTAAAAACAAAAAAAAATGTGTCACACTTTTGATAAAAAAATATTTTTATGTAAACATTTTTTCATGATACAGGCCACCCTAAACAGTTTTGGGTGCAATTACTTCGTTGAACTATTGTCATCTAAGTTGTACAAAGAGTTTCAAGCGAAGCCCTTTCCCACGAAACCAATAAATAGACATATTTTTTTATATTAAAGATAGTTTAAACTGTACATATGTCACAATTTATACAAAAAACAAATTGTATGATGCATTTATGCATCTTTTCCTTATCTACTACTACTATCTATATAAAAAAAATACCACAATATGTGCCTGTAAAGCTACTAAGTAGTTGGTGACTACTACTAATTTGTTGTTCCCTACTTATAAGTTACTGATTTACAAGGTATTGCATGCATGAAAAAGACAACTTTTAGAAGTTCTATAATCATCTATGTCTCTCCATCCTATTGTAGGCCCAATATCAGATAGACCTTCATTAGATCTAACCTCCTCAACAACAAATTCGGGTCCCTCATTTATATGATACCGAGTATTATTCTTTTTATTTTTCCCTTCATTTGGTAATTCCTTGTTATAGCTTTTTAACAATTTTGACATCCCTTTCATGAGTGGCATACTTTCATTTTTTTGAAAGACCAAGTGTGCCCATATAGATTATCTCAGTTGTATTTACTCAGATAGTCCCATCCTCTAGCAGTTGAACAAGAATTTGTGTTTTGAAATTTCTATAGTAACATGGTGGCTTGCATAGTAACATTGTAAAATATGAGTTTTTTTTATAAAACTCAGTAAGTGATCTCCTAATACCCTAAAAAATTTCATCATTTCTCTTAATAAATTTGAATTTGCATGGAATATTTTGGGTGAAAGTATTGTAGTTGAAACACATTTGCTTAATCAAAATTTTGGGTGCAATGTTTTTGATAAGATAAGTAACATTTTCAGGGTGTTGTACCCTTAATACAAAGAGCCCAAAGGGCCAACAAGAAGCTAGTTCAAACCAAGAATGAACTAGGAAAAGAATAGACCTCACATAGAAACAACTGACAGACAACTCTTGGACATCTGACGAGGACTAAACAACCCCAAAATCATGGGGACCAAATTGACTCCCTTAACCCGAGGCCGAAAAGTAGCTACAGATCAAGGGAGCCCCTTTTTCTTTATCAACAAAACTGACTAGGAAAGCTCAGAATCATCCACTGACCGAGGAGAGAGAAGTTGATCCACAACAACCACCAAGGGCAAGGAGCCATCTCGCATGGGAGATTGCAGCACGGGAGAGGAGACAAGATCAATCAAAGGACCAGCAGAGGTATCCAACAAGGTTTGAGCAAGCTCAGACAAAACAGTGTCAGCAGAGCGAGCCAATAAAGGATCCATAGAAGGGACAACTAGAAGAGGAGTCAGGCAAGACATAGGCTCACGAGAAGACTCAAGCGAGTCAACCTCTGTATAAGAAGTCTTCAAAGGAGGAGAACCCACCGTGAGATGATCTGAGAAAGAATCCTTCCACCAAGTAGCAGCACCCTTACGACAGGCAAGTGGGCAGCCAGAGGCCAAATGAACCACAAAGAAACATCTCCTACATCGAAAAGGGAGAGCCTCATAGTCCAAGAGCTACTTCCAAGGTCTATCCTCCACCAACAAGACTACATCACCATGGAGGGGTTTGGAGATGTCCAGATCAACTAAAATACGAGCTACCATAGTATGCCCGAGTTCTTGAGTCACAGAGTCCACCATCAAAAAGAGTCCAATGGTGTTGCCAATAGCTTCATAACATGAATCCTCCCAAAACTGGAGAGGGAGATTCAACAGTCGAACCCAAATTGGTCTGGTATTTAGCAACTCTATAAGGGTATTGAAAGAATGAGACCAAGGCCTGATGGATAGTGAATGAATCCCCCACATCCATCCCCTATCTAGAACACGATCTCTCTCCACCGAGGAAGCAAAGGTTGCTATAAAGAAACCCCTAGCGTAGGGATAGAGCTCAATCTCCCTAGAGACCACCAACTTCTAGGAGGTGGAAACCTAGTCATAGAGGTCGGGAAGGGAGGGCCATAAGCCATTAAATCTATAGACCACACCCTGCTTTAAATAATATTCCTCATTTTCAATAACCTTAGGTCTGCACACCACCATAGGGGAATCTCAAGCACAGGGCAGAGGCCAAGCCCGAGACTGAGAAAGTAGAGAGCCCACTTTAGTAGCCTTAGAGAAGGACTTCACCTAACAAGAGAGAATTCCCATAGCAGAGACCATTTTAATGATAAAAAAATTACGTAAAAGTTAATCACCCATGAAAACTACACCATTTCAATTAAAAGTTTGACTTTAAAAATTATTACAAATAAATATTCATCAACTTTTTTCCATGCACTAAATTTTCAAGCTATCCATGAGTGAAAATTTAGAGGAAAATTTGCTCTTTGTTTTGTGTCGTCCTATTGGCCTCACTTAAAATAAATCCAACAATTAAAAATTTTCTCGTAAAACTTATTAAAAAAATGTATTTGACTAATTTTTAATTTTTTTAAAATAATAAACATGAACTACACTAAAAATATTGCATTTCATTAGTTTACATGATTTTAAAATTTGAAATATAAATATCACTTTCACTCTGTCCAAATAAAAATGGTCATTTCCTTTAGAAAAATGTAACATAATTCTAAAATTTTACCTTATAGTTAGGTTGAAAATTTAATTGTGCACTATCTTGGTTCAACTTCTCAAGTGTAGAAGTGGTCTCTATGAATGTGGACATGAACTTGTGTGCAAAACTATAGCCCACAAATTTATTCTCACTATTTTTTGTTATTTGAGACTTCGGGTGCAATGTTTCAAGAGGGTATAATTTTCTTTAAATGATAAAAAAACTACGTAAAAGTTAATCACGAATGAAAACTACACCATTTTAATTAAAAGTTTGACTTTAAAAATTATTACAAATAAATATTCATCAACTTTTTTCCATGCACTAAATTTTCAAGCTATCCATGAGTGAAAATTTAGAGGAAAAAATGCTCTTTGTTTTGTGTCGTCCTATTGGCCTCACTTAAAATAAATCCAACAATTAAATTTTTTCTCTTAAAACTTATTAAAAAAATGTATTTGACTAATTTTTAATTTTTTTAAAATTATAAACATGAACTACACTAAAAATACTGTATTTCATTAGTTCACATGATTTTAAAATTTGAAATATAAATATCACTTTCACTCCATCCAAATAAAAATGGTCATTTCCTTTAGAAAAAAGTAACATAATTCTAAAATTTTACCTTATAGTTAGGTTGAAAATTTAATTGTGCACTATCTTGGTTCAACTTCTCAAGTATAGAAGTGGTCTCTATGAATGTGGACATGAACTTGCATGCAAAACTATAGCCCAAAAATTTATTCTCACTAATTTTTGTTATTTGAAACTTGTTTGCATCTATGTATGTACTCTAAAATTGATAATGAATAGTCATTGTTTAGAAACATATTTGGGGAATTTGTTGAATCATGAGGATCATGTTCACAATTAGATACTTAGATGAATTGTAGCATTAAATTAAGTTTGATATGTATAGGAAAGTGTGTGGTATGCTCCTATGATGATGTCACAAATAGACAATACAAAATAGCTTCATCTTAAAGTTCTCATTGACATATATATTCATTTTTATATTTAATACTAGATCATTTTGACCTATATAGAGTACCTTATTTTCAACATATATAGAGTGACCTTGATTCATTAGAACACTCCATGCTTGTTGATGCCAAGTTGAATAGTTATATGATGTTAGCAAATGAACCTTAGAATGATCCATGGAAAAAACGAATAGCACAAGCAAAACATATGTATCAAAACAATGCACCAAGAGACCCTCTCCCCCCTCAAATCACTCAATCAAGAATCCCCCCAATAATATGACGTGACACTTTATATTCAGTGTGATTATGTAATGCCATTTTTTTCTAGTTTACAATGCTAGGATGGATCAAATATGGAAAAATACAAAAATAACTCAGAATGAGATCCCCAAACTAAAAGTACACTTTCGCAATATGATCTGCACTAAAAATGAAGCCAAATCTTCTCCAGGTGTCAGTATGTCTAAGTAATCAACTAGAATGAAAATTTACACAAATCTAAATAAAAGATACATGGGACAAAATCTAGAAAAAGTGCACATGGATAGAAATTTAGAACTCCTCAATACCTTTGCAATGTCGTAAAAATATAAGAAATGGATAATTTGGCAAAAATTTATGAGCTCGAAGGTCCAAAAAGGAAAATTTGACTTCAATTAGCAATAAAATTAACTTGAGGCAAAATTTGAAAAAATAGCTTACACCACTGTGAAGTGCTTGGAACCAGCTTTCTATTAATGTATCTACAAAATTTGACACCCTTGGTAGAAAGTTATGATGTTTTGAATAGAACTACCCTATTAGGGCTTGGGGGCAAAAAATGTGGCCCCCTAAGTGCCTAATCAGCCATATGATCTCTGGCGTAGACTTTTTTAACAAATAAAATATTTTTAAAATGTTATCGCTTGCAACTCTATGTGCCCCCTCGAGGGCTATAAGCCCTGGAAAGTTCTTGTGGGACCTCTCATAGGGCTCGGGCTATGATTGTAGGCTGTGGAAACTTGGTGGCCAGAAAAATGACTGTGTATATTTTTAAAAAAATATTAAATATTAAACGAGCTACCAAAGTCATACCTTAGATGATAGAAAATGATGCCAGCCCAACACAAATTGTATTTAGATTGTGAATATGCCAGATCCATAGAGACAGTTTTCCTAATGGTATAACATTACAGACTATGATGGGTATGGTTGTGTATAGATCTATATATCCATATCGTATGGATTTTGTATGATTATACAAAAGATTTTTTTATAAAATATTTAAGAACCCCAAAAATGGCCGAATTTTTTTCACCCAAATATCAAGTATTTAAATGAAAATAGAGATTTTTGGGCCTTCTAGACTCATCCATGAGGTCCATTTTGCCTCAATGTGCACCCAAGAAAAGCTCAACCTCAAATCACCCTTATATCTAAAAAGGGGTTTACAATTATGAAGCTCTGATACCATGTTAGAGTCACTCAAGGATTAAAGCCTCCGGGATCACCCACAAAAACCAAAAAAAGCCTTCTACAAGAGGGAAAAGAAAGAACATGAAATTGCAATAATGGATGCAACATTATGACCAATATACAATAATCAAGATTGCAATAGTATTGGATTGAATCAACTAAATTAGGATGTATATATGATGCCTTGTTTAGTGTAGTGTAGGAAATTGTATACCTTTACAATTTCACACTATGTTTGGGTTCCTTAATTTATTGGACTTAATTAAGCTTCTAATTTGCCAAATTATGCATTCCAAAGCCTTATTTTTACCATTTTTTGAAAGGAGAACTGACATTTAATAAATTCAATCAATAACTAAATAACATTGGAGCATGTGTGGCCTGGAATTATAGGCCAAGACCCATTCACCCAAGGGCGAATAGGTCCCTTTTAATTCCCAAGACCCATTTTAAAACACTTTTTTGGTAGTTTTTTATTGATTCAAATTCAACTTCTAATTGTTAGCTTTTGGAATCTATTTTTTGGGAAATTAGATAAACACCTATATAAATACAGTCTTTTATCATTTTAAATCTAAGAGCTAGCAACACACTTTTTAAAGATTACATGTGAGAAAATATTATTTTCAAGAGAATTCAAGAGTAGATTTATCAATCATTTGCTGCAGCAATCGTGATCCTAACATCATGTCCAAGTTTATGTGTGTTCATGTCATCTTGTGAAGGCTAATATGCATTGTTGATCCTAAAGCATCCAAGCATTTCAAGTATCCCAATCCATCAAGAAAATAAAGATCAAGTTACTTGGATTGATGTGTTTGTCTTCAGTCCTCTAAGGGAAGCCATTGAAGGGTTTGTGATTTGTAGCAAGTATTGTTCATTCATCATTTCCTTCTCCATTATCATTATCTTTCTATCAAGGTTTAATTACCAAACTTGGGGTTTGACTAAGGCAAACCACTATTCAAACAAAACATTTTTTCTTTTTTTGTATGTGTAGATTACAGGTTGAGGAAGGATTGAAGAATATTTTGAAGAGAAATTTTGCATTGTTGCATAAATTGTCATCATTATTCTCAAGCCACAAAAACTAGGTTGTAGGCTTTATTTCCAATTTTGGATAGTGGGACCTGTGTCAAACATAATTCAAGATCCAACATCAAAGGACTGTCAAAAGTGTTTTCAGAAGCCCTAACCAAGACCCATTTGCTCCAGGGCGAACCAGTTCTTCAACAGGTCTCAAAACCAATTTTTGGTGACAAGTGCATGTGTCCAAACCCTTCTCGATCTACCAATAAACTATCATTTCAATTTTTGTACTTTCGAGAATTTACATTTCATGTATTAGGTCTTGTTGTTCATTTAGTTTGAGCATTTCAAATCATTTCAATTTGGTTTCAGATCTGTCCTATTGTCCTAAGGACTAAGATCTAGGTCTAATTGACTCACCATTGAGGTTGAAAGTCAATCTTTACACCTTGTAATCTCTTTCCTAATGAAATTCCCTTAGGGAAAGACACATATTAAGATCCTCATAAGTTCTACATGATTAGAAAACAACCCTTCATTGTTAAGGATCTTCTTTCCTCACATTTCACTTATAAAGGCAAGTTTGTGAGATATGATTAAACAAGATCTTGACATGTGTCTCAATCTTGTATAATGAGAAAACTACTCAAATACTAAATGACTTAGGAAACAAGCATAAAACAAAAGGCAACTAAATAAGATATGATAAGATCTTATCTAGACAACTAAGACTTCTAGAAAAGGACACTAAGACCCAAGTGGACTTAACATGTAAAAAGGACCTAGATAGGTAAACACCTATTTACACCAATAGTTTTAACTATAGTGTCATTACTTTTAATTTAGTAAAAAAATCCTAAATAGATTCAAATATGCTTGGTCTCAAATTAATGAGCTCATTCTCCACTTGATGACTTCTCAAAGAATCCTAAGCCCCAAATAATCTAGTCAACTTTATCCAAATCTTATTGATAGTATTCAAGGATTCAATATGAAAGAGAAGATTGAGACATAATAGATAGACTCATTCATAGGCCTCATCACATTTGTTAAGCCATTTTATTTTCTCTACATCTATTGTAGGCTCTACCTCTATACCCATTGTTATTTTATATAATCCTTTTCTTCCTAATAAGATTGGATTCTTAGATTTCTAATCAAAATAATTATATGGTGTAAGTAGAGGAGTTGTATATTGATCCATAGTGTAAGAAGGAAACATGAGAGAATATAGGAAAACAAATATAACACAAGATAACCCCCTATTACTAGTTACTGAAATGATTCCCATGAAATTAAAATGTTTGGAACTTTATTTTAGTGCAAGGTACAATGCAAAATACCAAATTAATAGTTATTTTATAGGTCCCAAATATTATCAAAATAATGATTTAAGTAATATGTTAAAGATATCAAGTTTCCAATAATAATTTAAGTAATATGTAAGAAATCTTTCTTCTTGGTTTTCAATTTGAGTGAAATAAAAGCTAAATATAACTTCTTGAGCCTTTTAGACATAATGGAAAATAGTAAAATGCTATGAGGATTACCTAACTATTGTTCACGTCTAAAATCACTAAAAACCAATATTGATTATCATATTCTTATTTTTCTTGTAAACTATTATGATTCTCTAGATTATACAAGGATACAAGAGAAGAGCATGTTGGGTTTTTGAGGAAAAACATTTCAATAATTAGCCTCAAATATCTCAAATAATAGGAAAATAAAATGAATTATACCATACAATCAAATGTCTAATGCCATGTTAGAGCTTATGAGAAATAATAATTTGAACTAATATTTGTTGTTGGTCACAAATCATGCACTCTAGTTGGAAGATGATTGAAGATCGCATTAGGGAAAAAATACAAGAGAATTTAGGAATTACTCACATTACTCCATTCGACTAGTATATATGAGATGTGAGTGTTGTATATATAGAAAAAAGAGGCATATGTATATCCAAAAGGACTAATAACTCTAGATACCACAATATGTAAGAGTTTTACCTACTTGGTAAATGCCAAAATACATGGTTCTACCCACTCAGATAAAGAAAAAAATGGTTATGGTAGGTGGGTAATAAATCCAAAAGTGGGTGTGAGACTGAACTACTCAAATTTAGTGAGAGTGACACATTTAAATAATAGATTATTCTATGTGCTCTTATAATAACCATGTCTAATTAACCTAATAAATCTTACTAATATGTTTAAGAAAAATAAATACCTCAAATATAAGAAAATAAAAACCTACACTAACATAGCTATGTGATAGAAATATGATTAGAATGCCTAATTTTATTATTCTTTTAGAATGAGCATGCAAAATAGCGTAGATGAAATTTGATTGATTTTAGTTAATTGAAAGAAATGTTTTGGATGGTAAAAAATGGTATGCTATGTGGTGGTCCTATTCTTAGCTTTCTTAACATTCTTATTGCATGTGTGTACCCATGTATGTAGGTAGATATATGTATGCAAATTTAGAGATTTAATTGGTATGTGAATGCTCAATTTATCCTATACCTAAATTTGAATGGTGTTATGATTCCCATGAGCGATGACACTTTTTATGTTGAAATTCATGCATAGTGTTGAGACAACTAGCCTAGAATGATTTGTGTGTATCATTTTCTTTTCATATCTCTTGAACCCTGTTAGTGTGTGATCCTTAGATTCACATGTCGATCCACATCCTAGTGTATGTGTGAACTTGTGCATCTCTCCCTACATTTGTACTTTATTAGATAATCGATTTAATTATTATACTCTATAGGGAATTTTATGTTTTGGTCTAGCAAGTTATTTTTGATGAATATCTAACCAAGATAGAGTTGTAGGACTACAACACAATCAAAATACCACATCATAAGTTCACTAAAGTCCTAAAATTATGCTAGCATCCAAAAGTGAATTATATTATGAACCCTTTAAACAAAGAGCAAATGTTCTTACACTTTTTCAAAAAAATTAAAGAAGAATTATTCTTAGGTATTGTCTTTATTTGTTTAGCATCTTACCTTCCATTTGGCGTGCATATAAATTTTCCAATTTTCATGTTTATGACCTTATGCACATATGTTTTTGATGTTCGAGCCTCTTAAGGATTGGAGATGTTGTGCTCCCATCCTAGCTTTGGTTTGATGAGTGATAAATGTTGTCATTGTCTAGGCTAGATTGTTTAAGATAGAGGATTCTCTACCTCATATTTTTTCATTATAGCCTCGATACATGATTAAGCGAATTTTTTCTCTTGTGTCACCATGCATGTTGTATTGGTGATGGGTGTCTTTTGTGTTTTGTTTTCCACAACAATTTGTGTGCATTATGTGCAAATAAACATGTAAATTTCATACTTGCAATGCAAAAGAAAATGTTCATCTATTTTTCATTCATTAATGTCTTAGGTGAAATCTTGGGGCATACAATGATAATTGGTTGTATCACTAGCACCACGCAAAGTAGGAAAATGCTAATAAAAAATGCAACAAAGAAAATGATAGCCAATAACAACAAGTTGTTTTTTCATAAGACTTTTATGTGCATGATGTGTAATACATGTAAATGTCATACTTGTAATGCAAAAAAATATTCATTTATTTTCATTCATTAATGTATTAGGTGAAATATTGGAGCATACAATGATAATGGGTTGTATCCCTAGCACCACCTAAAATTAGGAAAATCCTAACAAAAAATACACAACTAAGAAAATGATAGCCAATGATGAAAAGTTGGTTTTCACAACACTTTGTGTGTATGTGCAAGACAACATGTAAATGCCATACTTTTAATGTAAAAAAGGTGTTAATCTATTTTTCATTCATTAGTGTCTTAGTTGAAAGCTTGATAATGGATTGTATCCCTAGCACTACCTATCGTAATAAAATTCTAAAACAAAAATGCAACTAAGAAAATGATAGACAATAATGACAAGTTGGTTAAACGTATAAAATTTTGTGTGCGTGTATGTGCAATACATGTAAACATGTCATACATGCAATGAAAAAAAATGTTCATCTATTTTTAATTTATTAATGTCTTAGGTGAAAGCTTGGGGCATACAGTGATAATGGGTTATATCCCCACCACCTAAATTAAGTAAAATGCTAGCAAGAAAACATGCAACTAAGAAAATGACAACCAATCATGACAAGTTGGTTTTTCATAGCATTTTATGTGTGTATGTGCAATACAAAATGCAAATGTCATACGTACAATACAAAAAAAAATAGGTGAAATATTTGGATATACAAGGATAATAGTTGTATCCCTAGCACCACCTAAAGTAGGAAAATATTAACAAGAAAACATGCAACTAAGAAAATGATATATCCAATAATGACAAGTTGTTTTTCACAACATTTTGTGTGCATGTATGTGCAATATAACATGTAAATGTCATACTTCCAATGCAAAAAAAATTGTTCATCTATTTTTCATTTGTTGATGTATTAGTTGAAAGCTTGGGGCATACAATGATAATAGGTTGTATCCCTAGCACCACCTAAAACTTAGAAAAATTCTAACAAGAAAAAATGCAACTAAAAAAATGATAGCCAATAATGATAAGTTGGTTTTCACATCATTTTGTGTGTGTGTATGTGCAATACAACATGTGAATGTCATACATATAATGCAAAAAAGTGTTAATCTATTTTTCATTCGTTAATATTTTAGATGAAAGCTTGGGGCATACAATGATAACCTATATTATCTCTAGCACCACCTAACGTAGGTAAATGCTAACAAGAAAACATGTAACTAAGAAAATGCCAACCAATAATGACAAGTTGGAGACACAAAATGACTTGATTTAGATATAGGATAATGTCAAATGTACACTTGAGTCAACATCATCATGATTAGCTATCATTTCAACTTACTGTTGTCACCCTATGTGTTTTTGAAGTCACAATTATGCCAAATTCACCACTAAAGTGATAGGTTGTTATTGAAGATGCAACTATATTTTATTTTACCATTGAAATTAAGTGGAATGATCTTTTGACCTCTTTGACTTATCTAATCCCTCAAAAACTTACACATAAAACCTAAATCTTCTTAGCCATTTTCTATTTTATTTTTGGTAATATAGGATTGCTTGTGAACTTGGATGCTCTTGCATTGAGATTCTTTCACATTTGTTTGCTTGGTTAGAGCCCTTATTCACTTGGTTAAGTCCCTCTTCTACTTGCTTCGTGAGATGGAATAGTCATGGTGATGATGGTCCACACAATCAAGATCCGTATTTGTGAACTTGAGTAGATTTATATCCTTTGAGTGCTAAAAAAATATTTGATTTCCATGTTGACTACTTGGTTTTACTTTGACATGATTTCTCATTGTTACTTGCAAAAAAAGTTGGGAAAACTATGATGGTGAATTTTGCTTGTACCCATGTCTTTTTCCCTTAGGCTTTGGACCTAAGATGAGTAGGTTGTACTTTATGCATTGACTAGTTTCTAAGATGGTATTTTTCACATGAAAGTTGGAAAATAAAATTATCCTATCCTGATCCCATCATCATTCATCCCTAGATATCGATCCTAGTCCTATCATCACTCATCTCTAGAAATTGATCCCAATCCCTAGATCCCACATTCACCACCCTAGTTCACATCCTCAAGTGTGACATTGGTATCATTTCTACACTCAAGAGGGATGTAAATACCAAAATATAAATTTAAATTTTAAACCTTGTCATCTTTTCTTATTTTATTAACTATTATGACTCAACTATAATGCAGTTAATTCCAAATTACACACTAGGATGGTGTTTTAAGGACTATCTCTAATTAATTTCAATAATTTAGGAACGATCAAGTACAATCCAGAGAGCATCAAGGAGTAAAAAGAAATGTAACAAAATATTGCGATATTAAATTATTGAACCATCATCCTAGAAGCATATTGCATTCACTTGTTACCCTCAAACTTAGTTCATAGTCATTAGATTAATCCATTCAGGGGTCTAAAAACAGGAGAGCATAACCCTCACAATTCAATACATTCTCCAAGTGTGTAAACTCTATAGGTTCCTTACTAAGAATTAGATATTAGAAGATCAAGACTAATGAGTTTCAATTATCAAAATACAACCACTTTGCATCTATAATTGTACCTTTGATTCCATTCACAAATTCAAATTCGTTTTGATCTCTCATAACAAATTGATTTTTGACACCTATCACAATAATATCTTCATCAAATCTAGAACTAAATACTATTATATTAATTTATTATATTTCTACATTTAATATAACATTAATTACAATATTTGATATCAGTTAAAAATATTGTAGGCTAGTTTTGTTTTCTTCAAACGACTGACATCTGCAGCCTCTGGTCTAAGAAGGCATCCCGAGATTTCAAATCTACTTGGTGAAAGTAGGACAATATAACCGTCAACACGAAATATAAATTGGTGGATGTAGATTCAAACTGGTTATTTTATTTCATTCCGCCATTAAAGACAAACAAAAGTAAGCTAGAGAAGCATCTGAGGGACCCAATCTTGTCTAAAAGTAGTAATTATTTGATCCAATTTCAATTGTTAAATTGAATCATGGTGGAGAACAGCTCTGTTTAAACCCACCATCAGAATTATACTTGTATTGTATATCCCTGTCAAATTAATGGCGGTCAATTGCAGGTATGTTTTCAGAGTAGACTGAAGTTCTTCCGGCCATTTTTACAGTAAAATTTTGTTCATTGGCGTGTGATGAGTGTTTGCAGGTGGTGGACGGAGGAAACTGTGGCGGTGGTAACAGGGGCGAACAAAGGCGTCGGTTTTGAAATTGTCCGTCAATTCGCAGAAAACGGTCTCACCGTTATTCTCACTGCAAGAGACGCCAATAGAGGATTGAGTGCTGCAAAAACCCTCCATGATCAGGGCCTCCATAATGTTGTGTTCCGTGAGCTGGATATTCAGAAACCCCACAGTATTTCAGATTTTGGAAGGTGGATGAAGGATAACTATGGCGGCCTCGACATACTGGTAAAAGCACGGCCGCTTAAGTCCAATTAAAAAATGATTATTTTTTCGATTAATTCAGAACTCAGATGCGCAGAGAAAGAACTCTTGAAATAACCTTCATTTATAAATTTTGGCAGGTAAATAATGCTGCAATTTATGGGATGATTCGAGATTATGAAGCTATGATGCATGCCCTTCAAGTTTCAGGAGTGTATGACAGTATATTTGTAAGAATTTTTCAATTGTATTAACTGCTCAGTCTTTTTCAGAAGGGTTTTATGTAAATGTTTGGATTTTTTGTGTGGGAAGGGTTTAAATTTACCTTTCAGTAGCAGATTCATATGCGATTAGCCCTGATTTTTCTCAGAATAACCCTGTATTGGCCAAAACACTCAAAACAAACTACGAGATGTCAAAGAACTGCATAGAAATAAATTATTATGGGACAAAGGGAATCACAGAAGCATTACTGCCGCTGCTCCGACCAGAAGGTCGAATTGTGAACGTTTCCTCAGAAGCCGGATTGCTACGGGTATGGTAACTATCAATCGATTTTCTTATTTTAACATTGCTGTGAAATCTTATTCGGAGGGGGGTTTAATTGTTGGGATTTTACAGTTTCTGAAGAACGATTCCCTTCGAAGGCAGCTTTCTGATGTCTCAAATATAACAGAGGAATTAATCGATAACATGCTTGAAATGTTTTTGGAGGAGATGCAAAAGGGGGAAGTGGAAGGAAAGGGTTGGCCCATTTTTGCAGCTCCGTATTCTTTGTCAAAGGTTGCTTCAAATGCCTATGCTCGCATTCTCGCACCAAAATTCTCAAACAGTGATGAGGGGAAAAGGCTATATGTGAATTGTGTTCATCCAGGAAGAGTTAAAACCGACATGAGTGACAACAGGGGAAGCTTGACTCCCTCACAAGGGGCAGACAGTTGTGTGATGGTAGCTCTGTTGCCACCTGGTGGACCTTCTGGGCAGTTTTATTTTCTCAAGGAACGCCATGAATTTTGAAGGCATTCCCACTTTCTGAGAGTGTTTATATGAATACTTCTGTGATCTGATCAAAACAATCTTGGCTTTGTTAGGTTTCTTATAAGTACAGTTTATATTGTGTTCTCTTAATGATATCAGATTTTTACTATTCATATTGTTGATGGCTGTTGTTTCTGGATTAAGATTATGTGAAGATTTTTTTGTTTTAATATTTTGGATCACATTTTTTTAAGTTTGTTTTTGGATTAAGATTGTGTAAGGATTTTTTGTTTCAATATTTTAGATCATGCTTCATTTTATCTTGTTGTCCGAATGTTGAAACTCTTATAATTAAATTTTTTTGTTGATTGATCTGAACATCCTAATGCATCTTTATGACGATCCATCTCAATTCAACTCTTTTAGACAAAATTGTCAAATCCTTAGGCCATCTTGTTTGTCAGGAGCTTGGTAAATTTTATTTGACGTCAAAAGATACATTTGTGTTGAGTTTGACATCACAAAAGACTTTAAGGAATTGATTGACATTCAAAGTGGGTGACAACTCTTTTTAAATAATGTTGTTTGTATTCATTTATTTAAAATTTGATTTCAATGGTGATTATCTAATAAAATACATCAAAATTGTTTACTTTTAGCATGCTGAATTCCAAATAAATAATTAATGATTTTTTTTTTGCATCTAAGAAAGATAAAGGTTGGGTAGAAAATTATTATAGTGTCTAAAGTTCATAGGTCAATGATAATAACTCTATTTATTGTAACAAGTTTACTTAAGTTATTGTACCAATTTTAAAAAACATTTAAATCTAGAATAACTCTATTTATCTCAAACCTTCATAACCAAACAATAATTTTAATGAATATATAAGCACCCCTAGTTTCAAATAAAGGAAAGAGTGACTTATCATCATATTCAATTACTTCTTCAAGTAGGTGGTCTCATAACCTATTATCTGAATGCTAAAGGTATCCTAAGAAGGATAACATGTCATATATGCTCCATTTTACTTATTGATTTTCTACAATACACACAACATTTTTTTGTAGGGTTTTATATATATATATTTATGGAAACAAGTTGGATTACATAGATGTCAGTATATTTGTCTTCATATAGTAGATTATAACAATTTGAGTAGGCATAAATCTAAACTAGAAGTCACCTTCGACTAAGTAGCCACATGCAAGGGCATTCGGTTCGTCAAAGTCACCTAAAGGTCGAACTTGGCCTAAACGCACCTCCGAGGATTTGAACCTTAGCGGATGGCTTTTACAAACTTCATAAAGATACTTTAGAAAACTACTTGTCAAAAAATAAGAGCTATTGATATTATTCCTTTAGTTTTATGTTTTCTACTTTATACCTCATTAAAGTGCATTTGTTTGAGAATATCTTAGTTTTTCACTTCTCACAAGGAGGGGCAAGGTAGTGTAGTCTTTCTCCTATCTATGGACCTTGTACTTCTAGAGTTCTTTCTTAGGGTTGAAACTCCTCACATTGTGTTATGTGGTTCACATTTGACATTAAAAGTCATTTCTTGAGCATTGTAAGTATTTATGCATATAATAATAGTCCAAATCATTTAGAGTTGTAGGATTGATTGGAAAAACTTTGGAAGAAAACTCTCTTCTTGCCAAAAGTATGTAGTGATTGTAATATGGTTGAGTAATCTATAGATGGAAGTATTTTTTTATTGTTGTGCTAGCAAACAAAGGTTTAGTTTTTGTTTTGAGACATAGCCTTTTAGTAGTTTAAAGTTTTATATTTACTATTCACACAGACAAATTTTTGCAATGGGGCAAAATGGTGTGCTCAAAACATTAGATCATATCATAATCTCTAAGCAACTCTTGTTCAACTTTAATTTTTGTTGGTCAAGTCATTTGGTTCATTTAAAGGAAGATATTTTTGACAATTTTATAATCACTTTCTTTTTGGTTTGGGGCAATAGGTTGCATAAGTTTATCATAGATATTTTTTTATGAACATATAATTTTTTATAACATGAATATACAATTCTATTTGTTTCTCACTTTCAAGATTTAGCCCCTTGAATCACCCATTGAATATGACTCTACTTGGATATAGTTGTAGAATGAAAGCATCTCTTATGATTCTTCTTTTATTTAGATAGATGAAAATGATTAGGATCATGAATGAAACTAGAAAATCTCTTTAAAAAGTAATCATGTGTCTCTTCTTTGCACATCCAACCCTTTTTTTGTTTAGTTGTTATCACTAACTTCTTTGCTCAAACACAAGTTTAAAAGATTGTAGGGAAATATACTGTAGACATGGAAAATGTACAATTCGGTTCAACACACTTGATCCTAATTACTAACAACATTTCTTCCTAAATCATACTCTTAGCTTTTCATCATCTTCTATCTCTTAATTTAATAAATCATCATTTATTTGATTAAGTCTTTCTCCTCCATTGATTAAATTAATCAATTTAATTTAATTAACCTTATGTCTCTATTTGATTAAATAAATCATTTTAATTGATTAAAGTCTCTAAAGTCCTCTTATCAAATTAAATAAATTAGACCTTATTTGATTTAATCTAACATTTTCCCACTTAGTTAAATAAATCAAAATCATTTATTTAATTAATCATTTCCTCTCAATTCTAATTTAAATCAATTCATCAATTTGAGTCAAAATTGTCAAATCATCTAATCTCTCATTAAATTGATCAAATCTTGATTAATTTAATCTCAATCACTAAAATCCTCTAGAGAATGCAACTTGCACAATAAATCAATTACTTTGATTTATTTAATTGCCTATTTTCTCTCAATTTGAAATAAAGGAAGAATATTCCTTCAAATTTGAATTCAAAATCCAAGTGGATGGGTACTTCCAACAAGACATTCACTCTTTTTACATGTCCTTGTGCATTGAGCCAAGTGACATTAACTCCATTTCCTTCTCCTTCCAACATGTCACATTCAAATTTCAAATTTGAATCCAATAGCATTTATCATGCACATTGACCAAAATGTGTTCATTCCTTCTCCAATCACATGTGGACAAATGGCATTCTCTCATTGGTTGGTTTTTTGTCCCACATTGCTCAATCTTGCTCATTCTTCCAATTGGAAATCTATAAATGAGAGACTCTTCCTCTCATTCAAACATTCACAATTTGAGTAAACTTATTATATTCAAATCCATTTTCAAGCATAGCCTTTTCATCTCTCTATATCAAGCTCTTAGCTAGATTATGTAGGAATTCGACCAAAGTGGATCAAATCACTATCAAGCTTACAAAGGAGTTGGGAAAGGGTTGATTTTGACACATCAATTGGCACCAACTCCCCCATGGGATCAAGAGTTTGCATGCTTAATTAAGATTTCATTGCTTTCTTTGTTCATCTTTTCTTCATTTTCCTATTTTGAGCATTGTAGATGGATTTCATGGGGAATCCTTGTTTTACCTTGCATATGATATAATATTGCGTTTTTTTGTTATATTTGTGCAGGTACAAAACCAGGGTTCACATTTTGGCGCTAGAAGGAGGGCAAATCTCAAGGATTTCATCACATTTTTGTAAAAATTCTATGGTTTTTGATGTTTTTTGTTTGCACACAGGAAACTGCGCCACTGATAGTTTGTGCGGCGCTATATTGCACTACACTTATTCCAACCTGCACCGCACTCGCTTTTCCTACTCAGAAATTTCAAAATTTCAAAGTTGCAAACTGCATCGCATGCCAAAACTGCGCCGCAATCGTGCTCTCTATTTCTGCAGAGCACCGTACCCAGTCAAATGTCCAACGCTATATAACATCACTTCTGTTCCAAACTATTCCACATTTGCTAACTGCGTTGCACCTGCAGATTTTTTATTTTTTTAACATTTTTTTTTGTGATGCAGGAACTTCCTGAGGTCATAACTTTTGACTCGGATGTGGGTTTTGGCTGAAATTTTACAAGTGGTTTCTTTATGAGGTGGCATGTGGATTCTCAATAGATTGCAAGTCTGTTGGATCCTGTTTCGACATATTTTCGAAGCCTCAAAATTTCATCTTGACCCTCAAAATCGTAATTTAACATTTTTTTTTCAATTTTTCAAGTTTTTGAAAAATCGTTTTCATTAATAACTCGGAATGCATGTCTCAGATTTGGGATGTTAGTTGGCAATATATCCTATCTTAGTATTGGGTATTTTTTGGGAAAAATAGGACTCTCAAAGTCATGGATGCAAAATTACCAAAAATGGAAAAAACTAACAATTGTTGAAATCTGCCAAAAAAGGAATTTCTTGATCAAAAGTGAAGGAAGAAAAAACGAAGGCCAAGGGTTCTTTATGATGTTATCATCTCATTGTATCAAGTGTTTTTAAACACTTTGGGAGAAATTATAATCCCTTTCTAAGGATTTATTTACTTTATGCTTTAGGAAACACTAAATTTCATTTGGGTACTAAAAAGAACATTACAAATTCTTTCAAAAAAAAATTGCAAACAAAGGGCTTAAAAACAACCTTAGAAACAATCTACTAGATTTGGTTTAAGGTTGAAAAATTGAACAAGACAACTTCCACACTTAAATTTGGTGCTCTAAAAAGAATTCATTTTGCTTTGTAGGATTAAAATGAACAAATGTTATTTTGTTTTGTAATTATCTATTCAAGTTAATATCATCAAAAGGGCGTATGCACTTCTCTCGCACCTCACGACGAGCTTGAGAATCAAAAGTTCTTTTGGTGATCTTAAGTTGAATAAAATAATTGCCTCCACATTTCATCTTTGGAATTAAAATTGAACCAAATATGCGAGTGTGAGCACGGTATATTGCGAGTGTTCTCTCTTTGTTTTTCAACAAAGGTTGATTGAACTACGGGATATGCTAGCTTGCTATTTTTTATCTTAGAGGCTCTACCTTGTGGGAAAAAGTAATCACCCAAGAGAATGACCCAACCGGGAACACGCTAAAGTGAAGTGACTTCCAACCGGTATATAAGTGTGGATTCTTGAGGAAAGTTCAAGAATCACGAGAATTATTTCAACAAGAAGGGCAGCAATAGTCTCTCGCCACATGGATAGTCCCCCACGAACGGAATTCCCAAATTAAAACCCCTTGTTTAGAAAAGGCCAAATCCTATCTATTTGTTGGTGCAAAAGGTCATGTCCTTTGAAGCCGCCCCATGTTATACATGCGGTTCTATTGTAGAAATGAAAAGTATGCCATGGGAGATTCATGGGTACTGATGCTTGATTGCCCCGAGAAGCGAGTGCACTGTAAGGGGGAGCTTGTGTGGTCAAACATCTAATCATCCACACTAAATATGCGCAGTTGGATTCGTCCAAATGGGAACCCAACAAATATTATCTTTTCAACCTAGGGTTGTGCATGTTATTGAGACACCTTGCTTGGTTCTAAAAATAGTGAGAAACAAACATTCACACAAGCTTTGAAATTTCAAACCCTTTGAGCAAAAAAATACCCTTTGACAAATCTAAGTGCTCTTGCTTGCCCTAGGGATTATATCCTTAAAAGTTTCTAAGTACTTAGGTTTAATCATCATTTGTTTTCACCAAATTCAACACTAGGAAACCTTTGCCTTGATTTCCTTGATTTCCACATAATGCATTTTGTGGGATGAAAGAAAATTAGGACATTGGACATTCAGTTTGAAACATAATAAAGAAAGTGTTTGTGGTAAAAAGAACCAAACCTAAGCAAGATAAGAAACAATTGAACCACACATGTGTTTGGTCCCTTTTGGGTCATTGGGTTTTCATGCCAACATTGGTCTTTTGGTTTGAACCACTTTTAGAAAAAGAAAAAAAATGTTCTTCATTACCTTGGTCTTGTAAGCAGGTCCTCTTAGGGTCATCTAGGATCAAGTCAAACACTTCATCCATCCAAACAGTTATCAAAATCCCATTTCACCAACAACTTTTGGAACCTTGGAAACATCACTTATGTTAGACTTTTAAGAAAAATCAACATCACCTTGTTTGGCTTAACACACCTAGCCAAATTATCCTCTTATGTGCAAGTTTTCTCTAGGACAACACAACTTCCTAGGTTTACAAGTACATTATCAACATCATCATGTTTGGCTTAACACACCTAGCCAAACTATCATCTTGTGTACAAGTTTTCTCTAGAATAACACAACTTCCTAAGGTTTACAAGTGCATTATCACTTTGTTTGACTTAACACACCTAGTCAAACTATCCTCAATCAAATCAAATCAAATCAAGTCCTAAATTCTAGCATTGATCCAAAGTTCCTAAAAGTTCAAACACCCATATCATTCACCCCTTTCATCCTTCATCTCATCATTGGTCCTAAACCCCTCAGAGGTCAACAAGGTCAAAACACAAGAAGAGCATGGAATATAAACTTGATTCATCCATCATGAGTAATCTGATTCAACCAAACTATCCAAGTCTCGCAATGCCAATGGATTTTCAAAACTTACATTTGTACAATCCATACATGGGATCATTATCTCCTACAAACCTCAATGGTACAACAAATGTAAGTTTTCCCAATCTAAATTTTGGAACACCATTCCCGATGGTAGATTTAAATCAAAGACAAAAGTTACAAATTTATCAACCAAATAATCAGGGCATGAGCCTTCCCCCTTTACCAACTATCAATCAACCGGATCTGATCAACACCCCCTTCATTAATCAAAGCATCATATCAAATCCTCCCATTTTTCTATCGATATCGCAACAACAGATGGAAACCATCCAAGCAAACCCAACGGTCAACACAACCACCATCCCTCAAGTGTATCAAGGACCAAGCATTTCAATCACACCATTCACCACTCAAACCCCACTAGTCAATATGACCGTTCCACTCATCACAACAGTCAACACCATTCCCAATCCACCGCCACCACCGCCAAAACACAACATGGCAAATTCATTCTCCATTGTGTTACAAGCTGCTCGAGAAGCTTCCCACCAAAAGACACTCCAAAACCAACAAGATACACAAACTAGCTACTCAACAAGTGCAAGCACAATTAGCCACCTAGCAAGCTACACAAGCTACACAAGCCACATAAGTAGCCCAACAAGCACAAGCTCAAGCTCAAGCCCAACACTAGGCTCGACAAATGCAAGCATAATTCCGGGCACTATTGCAAGCAATCCATCAACAAGTAGCTCAATAGTAAGCCCAACAACAAGCATTGTTGGCACAACAACAGCGTGACCAACAACAAACATTGTTGGCTCAATAGAAAACATAGGCCTTACTCCCAAAGCAAAGCTTGCAACATATTCCCACCAAAATCGTGGAAAATGATGATCAAGATCCTTCGACGAATGATCATGTTGAAAATGTCTCTACATCAGCTAATGAGTTAGAGGACACATCTCAAGAATTTACTCCAAAGCATGATCAACATCTTTCACCAAGGTCTAGCAATGATCCTTTCCAAAATATATGGACATCCTTTGACCTCATGAAATTTGAGAAACTTCCTATGCCTAATGAAGATATACAAGAACACAATCCATTCTTTGAAATTGACCCATGTCAAGAACTTGATCCAAAGCATGTCGAAAGCAATTCCGAAATCATTTGAGATCACGAATTTGTATCTCCAAACTACTACAATGATATAATGGACACTCTCCTATCTATACAAGATGATCAAATCCACATAGCACATACTCCTCCATCTACCCATGAGATGATTTCCTCAGATGGACACGTAGATGATCTTCATTCAGAATAGGATTCCTTTACTCTTGACATTATTACACAAAAAGAGTAGGTTATTAATTCCTATAGTCAAACTGAATTGTCAACATCAGGATCGGATATATCCCAAATTCAGACCGAGGACATCATGTATGAAGATATCCAACATTATCCACTCAAGGAAACAAGTCAGACATAACAAGATATTCTAGAGTCAACAAAGCAGCAAATTGAAATGACGTCATCTGCAGTGGTCATTCGTCAGAGAATGCATTCTGAACAAGGCATCTCAAAACAAGGAGAATCAAAGAACAAAGGTGCTACTATCACCATATTGGGGGCAACTTCATCTCAAACAAACGTCAACATAGAGGGCACGAAGAATCCTTATGATGAAACCAATGTCAATACTACAACCTGCCACGTCATGAATCTTCATCCATCCATCACCCCATCCACGAATTGGGACCAACATCAAAAGGGATATTTGAATCAAAGCATGAAGAACATTATCAAAGAAAAAGAAGCTAAGAAGCATGAAGGAAAAATCAAATACATGTGGATACCAAAAAATACAAAGAAAGATGATCCCTATCATACTCCATTAGTCAAAGAAACTATGGGGAAAAATAAAAAAGGGGCAATTATCCATCAAAAATGTCCACAAAGGAAAAAACATGCTTCTCAAGTGACATATAAAGTGTATCAAGAAGTTGGTCCTAATTCCATGCACACTTCCATATACACCCATCATTGCTCATCTTCCCAAGTTTGGAGAGTCAAAGGTTCCAAACTGTCAACCAATCCATCTCCTATTCCTAAACACACTCCATCCACACCTCCACGCATGATATCAAATTCTCACATTGACCATATGTTGGCAACGACCCTTCATCATAAGGATTCAGAAGGCACTCTATTGCGATGTGCGCACAAAGATGAAGTTAACTCTGGTATCAACAAAGTAGACCAGGAATCTCAAAAGTTGCATTCATGTGCACGTATCTTGGCAAAACAACTTCTTCAAGCAGGATACTGATGGCACATTATGACAGAAGCATCAATGTTAGCAGTACCAGGTGATTCAACATCAACTTAAAATCTCTCAAAAAATACAAAAATATAAAAAATCCAAAAACAAAAAATCAGAGAAATGATTGAAAACAATAAAGAAAAAAATCGTCATCTAGGGAAAACCACTTCGGTGGTGCTTTGGACAAGTACCATGATGAAAACCTAGAAAATGGGCGTCATGAGTAGAATCGAGCATCTGCGTGTGCCATTTCAGGAGAAAGCATCTTATCACATCCATAATAAAGCCAACATTCCATCCATATCATCTATTCATCCATGAACCATTTATCCAATCCATTTTTATCCATCTGCATCCACACTCCAAGTTATTTTGATCTTGGAAAATTTTGGTGCACACTTTACACTTGCTTATGGTAAACATCTTGACATGGGTCATTTTCATTGATCCTATCCAATCCAAACATTATCTGAGCCTTGAAACATTATCCGAATGAGCATTCCTCTGTTCGAACACCTTATCTTGTCACAAGATAATCCTTGGCATCCTTTGCATGCTTACCGTATCTATCCATACACCTATTCAAGCAATTATCCGTGGTCATTCAAACATTGCTAGACACTTGGGGCAAATATTTACATCTTGCTTCGAGAATAAATCTTGATCTATATCTTCCAACTTATGTGGTGATCTGAACATTGAAAAATGCAAAATCAAATTGGTAAGAGAATTTGTGAGCCAAAAATCCAATGCACTAGCCCATGGCATATTTTGACAGGAAGACGTTCCTTATCAAGCTTTATCTTTTATCGAACATCAATCCAAACAATCAATATCAGTCACGTCTAACTTGCACGTCAACGAGACATCAAATCATCAAAAACAATTTTGTTCCAAATCAAGCTTCATCAATCTTGATCAATCAAATCCAATCAATTATCACCTTGTTTGACTTAACACACTTAGTCAAACTACCCTCTTGTGCATGAGTTTACTCTAGGATAACATAACTTCCTAAAGTTTACAAGTGCATTATCATCTTATTTGACTTAACACACTTAGTCAAATTATCCAATCCATCATCAACTTGTTTGACTTGACACACTTTGTCAAACTACCCTCTCATGTACGAGTTTACTCTAGATAACACAACTTCCTAGAGTTTATGAGTGCATTATCACTTTTGTTTGACTTAACACACTTAGTCAAACTATCAATCCATCAATCTAATCAATCAAATCCTAGCTTGGTTTTCAACAAAATCCCAAAATAGAGCACTGATATCATCACATATCCACATCCAAATCGTCAAAATCATCCAAAAATCCAAAACATTCAGAAAATTCATCAAAAAACATCCAAAACATATCAAAATCTGAAATGTCTCAAAATTTTGAAAAAATCAAAAATAGAGTCAACCGACCGAACTACGTCATCTCCGAGCTTGAATATAGGAAAGGTTGATCTTTGATCATCTCCCGAGACATTTTAGGTTAGTCTTTTAGGCGTCTGTCGCAATGGCAATTTGTTTGCCCATCTAGTTTTTACATTTTAGGATTTTAGGTGTCTGTCGCAATGGCAATCCGTTTGCCCATCTAGTTTTTACATTTTAGGATTTTAGGCATCTGTCGCAATGGCAATCCGTTTGCCCGTCTAGTTTGTACATTTTAGGCGTCTGTCGCAATGACAATTCGTTTTCCCATCTAGTTTAAATTTTAGTATTTTAGGCATTCGTCGCAATGGGAATTTGTTTGCCCATCTAGTTTACATTTTAGGATTTTAGGCATTCGTCGCATTGGCAATCCATTTGCCCATCTTTTTCACATTTTAGGTCAGTCGTTTAGGCATCCTTCACAATGGCAATCCGTTTTCCCATCTATTTTCACATTTTAGGTTAGTCTTTTAGGCGTCCGTTGCAATGAAAATCCGTTTGCCCATTTATTTCACATTTTAGGTTAGTCCTTTAGGCGTCTATCGCAATGGCAATCAGTTTGCCCATCTATTTCACACCCTAGGTCAGTCCTTTAGGCATCCATCACAATCTGGCAATTTATTTTCCCATCTATCTCATTAGTAGTCAAGTCAATTGGAATCTGAACTACATCGTCTCTGAGCTTAAACATAGGCAAGGCCATCCTTGATTGGCCCTTGAGACACAAAATCCACAAACATTCATAAATCTCAAAAATCCAAAAAAAATTGAAAAATCCAAAAATCAAAACAACCTTAAAACATTTGAAAAATCCAAAATGGTGCACCTGTATCATCTCGCTCTCACCCACAATAATCAACATTCATAATAAATCAATCGTCGCCTTCATCCTCTGGTGAAGCAATTAGAAGCAAGTCTAGCAGATTCAAAAGTGAACACCCTAATCGTTAAAGTCTCAAGTCTCGGTCAGTAAGCAAGCAAGTTGATCAACTCGAAGTATCAATAACTTATCACCCAATCAGTTCCACCAAAACCCTGATCACAACATGTCCTAGGATGAATCCTTCCCACAATGGACATAAGCATTAGGTATCTCATAGTAGTTTAGTCTTGGCTAGCGGTATGAAGAACATTAGCTTGTTGGTTTGCTTTATTTGGTTTTATTTTGGCTTATCTTATTTTGCGCTCATTCCAAGGACCTCTCGATGATGCCTAAACAAAACAGGTTTAGAGAGAAAATAATGGGGCAACGATCATTATCTTTTTTATTTGTTGCGCTTGTGGAATACATTTGTAAAATAACTTAGTCATATGTACTTTGTTTGTTTTGTGGAGAGGATGTTTTAGATATCTTGTTGACCACATAGGAAAGCTTGTTTTCCTATTTTTTGGCCCGAAATGTTTAGAATGTCTGAACTACATCCTGAATGAAGTACGTATGCTAAGTGTGAACAAGAATACTCCTATCTGATTTTTGAGTCAAAGTCCATCACACTAGGTACAACGCCATCCTGGTTATTTATACCTTGATGCATCATACCTACGTGTGTTATCAAACATAAAGTAATTGGCCCTTTGAAAATCCCAACTCCTGGTAAGCAAATCATCACCATCATTCATAGTGTAGGCTTGTTGGATCCTCCTTCCATCCATCTTATTCTTCTTATTCTTCTATTTTTACTAACATTTCTATCTAAAGTAGGTGTGACATCTCAAAATATACATGAGGCTACCCATGGTTGATGACTGTCTATACATCATCAGAATTGTCTACATCAAAGAATTATCTTTTGTCCTCTGATCAATAGAACCACCCCTCTCTCATTTTATCGCGATCTCGATCAGAAAATTGAACATTTCTGCTCGATCTCTTGAGGGGGCAATATATCAGCATAATCCTTCCACTGAGGCGACAATGGGGCATTCAGAAAATTAGATTTTTTTTAAATTTTGATCACAACAGTTTATTCTTTCAACCAATGCAACAAGTACATTGCTTCAAAGAGGGGCAAAATGTAGACATGGAAAATGTACAATTTGGTTCGGCACACTTGATACTAATTACTAACGAAATTTCCTCCTAAATCATACTCTAAGTTTTTCATCATCTTCTGTGTCTTAATTTAATAAATCATTATTTATTTGATTAAGTCTTTCTCCTCCATTGATTAAATTAATCAATTTAATTTAATTAACCTTATGTCTCTATTTGATTAAATAAATCATTTTATTTGATTAAAGTCTCTAAAGTCCTCTTATTAAATTAAATAAATTAAACCTTATTTTATTTAATCTAACATTTTCCCACTTAGTTAAATAAATCAAAATCATTTATTTAATTAATCATTTCCTCTCAATTCTGATTTAAATCAATTCATCAATTTGAGTCAAAATTGTCAAATCTCCTAATCTCATTAAATTGATCAAATCTTGATTAATTTAATCTTAATCACTAAAATCCTCTAGAGAATGCAACTTGCACAATAAATCAATTACTTTGATTTATTTAATTGTCTATTTTCTCTCAACATGGAATAAAGGAGGAATATTCCTTCAAATTTGAATTCAAAATCCAAGTGGATGGGTACTTCCAACAAGACATTCACTCTTTTTACATGTCCTTGTGCATTGAGCCAAGTGACATTAACTCCATTTCCTTCTCCTTCCAACATGTCACATTCAAATTTCAAATTTGAATCCAATAGCATTTATCATGCACATTGACCAAAATGTGTTCATTCCTTCTCCAATCACATGTGGACAAATGGCATTCTCTCATTGGTTGGTTTTTTGTCCCACATTGCTCAATCTTGCTCATTCTTCCAATTGGAAATCTATAAATGAGAGACTCTTCCTCTCATTCAAACATTCACAATTTGAGTAAACTTATTATACTCAAATTCATCTTCAAGCACAGCCATTTTCATTTCTCTATATCAAGCTCTTAGCTAGGTTATGCAGGAATTCAACCAAAGTGGATCAAATCACTATCAAGCTTGCAAAGGAGTTGGGAAAGGGCTGATTTTGACACATCAATTGGCACCAACTCCCCCATGGGATCAAGAGCTTGCATGCTTAATTAGGATTTCATTGCTTTCTTTGTTCATCTTTTCTTCATTTTCCTATTTTGAGCATTGTAGATGGATTTCATGGGGAATCCTTGTTTTACCTTGCATATGATCTAATATTGTGTTTGTTTGTTGTATTTGTGCAGGTACAAAACCAGGGTTCACATATACTTGCAAAGTTGCTCAATCTATTCCCATGTTCATTGGATCAAAAATAGAGATAGTCTCTAATTTTTATTCAAAATGTTAATATTTAAGAATTCTAGGTAGAAAATTAAAGTCATAAAAACTTCTCATGGTCAATGGATAAATATTTTTGAGATCTATAGAGCTTTTCAAACTATGCCAACAACTAGAATTATAATTCCAAGATAATTTTTGACCATGTGTTGGATCCCTTTAAGAGTTCATAGATTCTTTCCTTATAATCATATCCCTTTGGCTAAGGATTTTAGTGATACCCGCATTTCTCTAGATGAGAGACATGATTTTAACTTATGCACATGGCCAATGAAAAAACCTCTATATGATTAATAGCTTCTCCTATGAATACTACAAATCCATTTAAAAATTGTTGGTTCGAACATGCTACAAATTTATAAGAAAGCTATTCAAACTCATTTAGTAGGATATCTTATTAGTCAATGAAACATAAATTTAATTACTAAGGTATGATATCATGACTTGATTTCTATTCAAAATATAATTATTAGGTTCTTAATTTCTTTTGTAAAATTCATTCCAAATCTCTTGCAATTTGTGTGTTGTATTTTTTCTATAATTATTAGAATAAAAAAACTAGATTTTTTAAAAGTTCTAACATCATTTAAATTTAATATCAATTTTAGGAAGGTAAAGAGTGCTCTTGTCATAAATTCACTTATGTGCCTATTTTTAATCTTATCATAATACTCTTAGAATGTAACTTACAATGTCATCCCCAACATTCCAAGTGGAGAGTTATCTCATTCAAAGAATATCATGGATTCCTCTAAGTGTGGTGTCTCATCGACCAAAAGTTACAACACATTAAAATATTCATAAAGCTTGAAAGTGTCTAACACACTTTAAGAGTTGGTATAGAATGATCTATACCATGGAATATTTGGCTGAAGATGTAGCCACCCAATATCAAGGAGCTTAAATGAAAGTACAAGAGAGATAAAATATGAGAGAATAATTGTATTCTATCAAAAGATGCAAATATACAATGATAATGAATGAAATCACAAAGGGAACCCCTTGGCTATATAGACCAAGGTGAGACATAAGATCACATAAGATTATTGCATGTGTCTTAATATTATGTCTTGAGATATAAAGTGATAAGTATCCTATGTGTACCTTAAGTAAATATAAGTAGCTAGTTTGAATAGGACCAAGGTGGTGAAGCAATTATATAGAACACCTTGTTCACACAAACAACCCCTTAAGTGCAACTTAAAGAGAATGTAAAAGATTACAAATATGTAATAATGGGCCCTAACTTATAGGAAATGTTAGGTACCCATGTACAAATGTAATCTCTCACAAATGGAGAAAAGAAAAAAATGAATGGGACAAAAATTCTCGTCAAAAGAGAGAAATTACAAAATGATCTCAAAAAGAAGAATGAGCAGAACAAAACCCCATGTGAGTAAAAATTCCCCCCATAAGAGAGAAGAAGAATAAAGACTATGCAACTCTCCCTCAAAGTAGAGTTTCTTGCAATGATGATAGATGTTTGACATTGAATGTTAAAGATGGTCCAATCCCATTGAACAATATTCACCCCCTTACGAAGAAACACAACCAATAATGTATGTAGGATGTCTTCCAATTCTTGAAAGGAATATGATGAGAGAAAAAAGAAAGATATGTGATGTTTGTGAACTTTTCTCAATCATCCCTTTATCGATACCAAAAGATACCACAATCAAGTCAGGTGTTTTGAGCTACACTAATGAAGATGATAATCTATAATCTAGTAGAGATGAATGTAGAATAGGATATTGTAGTATCGTAAAATTGCACCCCTTGCAATTTCACATACATTCTTGTATCCGCTTTAGTATTCACTCCCCTAGTATTTGTGTAGGTTCATTTTAACCCTTGCATCAACCCTTTTCCCTTCTCAGGATGCTCAAAACCCCTTTTTAGCAACTACCTTTGTGTGACAGTTTTGCATTAAACCTTGTTCTTTTCTCGTTCTCATCATTTTATAGTGTGATTTGTCTAGACACTAGCGTGCCGCATAGACGTTCATGCACAACGCTAGAATCCTGTGACACTTTGACATTTAAAAGATCATTTATGAGTGCCTTTCCACTTGTCAGCTACTTTTGTCGGTGGTAATGACTCATGATTCCTTGTAACAACTCGAGAAGCTTATTTTCCCTCCTCTTCTCTCTTTAAATGTTATCTTTTCAATTCATTTGTTCTTCTAGCTTCTCTCTAGCTTCTTGGATTCTCTTTTGGACATTCTCTTGTCTTTCTCTTGCTATCTTGCTTGCACAACTCTCTACAACTTGCTACAAAAACACTCTCTCATTCTTACAACACTCTTTTCTACTCTCTTGGCTCTTGCAGCTATTGATCTTTCTCTCGGGCTTCCTCTTTTTTGGGGAGGAGTTTTGTCCCATGAGGTTTTCTCCTTTTCTCCATTTGTAAGAGATTGCATTTTCATTTGTACATGGGTACCTAACATGGCCTAGTAGTTGGGACCCATCATATTGCATCATTTGCATCATATCTACACTCCCTAAGCTACACTTATGGGAGGGTGTTGGTGTGAATGGGGATATTTCCTAACTAGTTATTAGTGAGAACCTATTCACATCATTAATTTTACTTAGGAGTTAGTTTCCTAAGTGGCATTCTAGAAACTAGTATTTAATGGGACCATATCCCATTAATAGCTATGTAGTTATCTAGGCAATTAATATTTCTCTCATGCATTTATATTATGCATTAGGCATTTAATTTTTAAAACTAAGGTGGTTATCCAACTACCTCTCTCCTTTACTATATAAGGAAGGCTCTTGTACATTTGTAAGTCATCTTAGAGATTCTAGATTAATTCATCATAGATCATTATTTGATCAAGTTCTCTTCTTGCTCATGTGCTGCAACACTTTCTTATTCATGTGGATGGTATTCTTCTTGGTTGATCCTTTGAAGTTTGGCCAACTTCATTTGGGTTATTGTTCATATTTCCAACACCAACAAAACTTAGAAATGAAAGCTAGAAATCTTTGTTGATGACTCTAGTGCATTGTGTCGACATTTTTGTGAAGCACTATGGTCCATATGGAAAAAATGACTAGAGCCAAATCTTTCTTAAAAAATGTACCTAGTTTGCATAGGGGTGAAACTAGAAATATGAGGAAGATTATCATTAATAAAAAAATATGGAAGTGACAAAGTTTAATCTATTTAATCAATTGAAATTGATAAAATCATAAGGAAAGTAAAATATTTGCAAACTCTTAGAGGGTTGAATATCTTCTCTAGAAATAACCTAAAACTATGAGGATAACTAAAACAATGGGGTTTTTTGGGAGCTTTCGAAGAATGGTTAATCCCAACTAAGCATGTGAGTACATAAAATCAAAGATATGAAATTCCCTTGGAGTAATATCAAAGATAATTTGTGAGACAAGTATGGAATAAATATCAACACTACATCATATAAGGTAGAATAATGATGTAATAACTATCGATAGATGACATCATGTTAATAACAATTTTTTTAATAAAATTCAATAGATAATATCATATATATTGAATAAATAAGCTATGCCAAATATGATAAAAATTCATGCAGATTGAGATTGACGATCTAATCAACAACTTGATTTCCTCCATGAAAATGTTAGTAATTTAAAAATTCAGAAAACTTGCCAAGAACATCCATGGATTCCAAAAAGAAGATTTTAAAGCCTTTGCTAGTTAAATTTTAAAAAATAAACTATTTATAACTAGTTCTCCTTCAATCATAATATTTTTCGGTTTTGATCATAATTCCCAATTTAAACTAATAAACAAACTTTCCATCTTAGCAACATTATTGGTGTTAAAGCTAGAAAACCAAGTCTGTAATTTAACAACCTTGCATTTATAATTTTTGTGGGTGGACCCACCTTAGACCCTCCTAGATTATTTTTGGAAGGATTATTGAAATTGAGGTGTATCCATCCTTTTGGAGGTGGGATCTACAAAACCTTATTATGATTTCTCTCCTACTGAGGTTTCACTTCTTTAACAGACAATAAAGTTTTGACCAAATTTTGAGAATAACTAACTTTGACGGGATAACTGTTGGCCTTGCCGTTGCACCAAAAGATCAACCTGTCAATGCTTGATACAAGCATCAGTTAAGATCCACAGGAGGCGGTTAAACCATGTTGCGAACCCGAAGGGAGATGCTGGCGGTTAGTCCAACAATCCCTCCTCAACGTCACCTGAGGGGTTCGAACCCGTGACTGACTCTGATACCAATTGTTGGCCTTGCCGTTGCACCAAAAGATCAACCTATCAATGCTCGATACAAGCGTCAGTTAAGATCCATGGGAGGCGGTTAAACCATGTCATGAATCCGAAGGGAGATGCTGGCGGTTAGTCAAACAATAACCTCTTCATTCTAATCTTCTAATTGACTCTTACACTAAGAATTACAAGCATATATACTTTCTTTCTAGAACTTATTTACGCCGAAGGCGTATCCTTATTTGAGATGGACGACCTCTTTTTGGACATCAACGGTGTGCAATGCTTAAAAACGGATGCCAATGATCAGAACAATCACATCCGTCAGTTTTTGTTCGCCACTGTTTTCATATCATTTAATAAATTTGTCTTAAAAATTGCGACTGTAAATAAAATGGACTAATAGCCGTGCGATTTTCCAGAGGTATAATTAGGTAACATGTTTTCTTTTGTTTCTGAAGTGACAGTTCTTCGTATGTAGTCTACAAAGAACGACTCATATTTACATTCTAAAATGAAACTTCCAGCTTGTCAACATATTATTAGCGGCCTTTAGTCAACACCAAACTCAATGACAACTTGACAAAGTTCCATGGACTTTACATTGTGCAAATTTGCTTTAAGATTAATGGTTATTATTAAGAATTATATTTTTTTTCTAAATCATCGTTGAATATGGCAGCCAAGGTTTTTTTAATAAACAATATTCAAAGTTAGTTTTTATTATTACATAATATATTTGAAATTAGAGATAATAATAAATGTTTTATTTTTTAATTGTATCTAATGTATTTAAAAATTTATTTATTTGGTGATTTGTATTGCAGTTGAAAAGTTTGTTATTTTAAGAATAAGAATGAGTTTTTCATAGAATTTGTAGCAATGTCATGCACAATGCATCAAATAAGTTTGTGGTAGTGTCACATCAACTCCCAATCAAAAGAAGTATGCAAAGTGATATGTAGAAATTAGCTTTTGTTATTGTAATATATTTGAAATATAGATGATAATAAATGTTTAGTTCTTTTTATTGTATTATGTATTGAAAATTAATATATTTAGTAATTTCTACTATAGTTGAAAAGTTTGTTATTTCAAGAACGAGTTACACAGAGAATTTGTGGCAATGACATGCACAATGCATAAAATAAGTTTGTGGTAGTGTCACATCTACTCCTAGTAAAAATAAGTATAAAAAGTGGTATGTGGAAGTTAGTTTTTTGTTATTGTAATATATTTGAAATAGAGATAGTTATAAATGTTTAGTTCTTTTCATTGTAATATATTTAAAAATTAATTTGTTTGGTGATTTATATTGTAGTTGATAAGTTTGTTGTTTCAAGAATGAGTTATTCATAGAATTTATGGCAATGACATATAGAATGCATCAAACAAACTTGTGGTAGTGTCACATCCACTCCTAGTCAAAAGGAGTATAAAAAGTGGTATGTGGAAGTTAGATTTTGTTAGTGTAATATATTTGAAATAGAGAAAATAATAAATGTTCTTTTTGTTGTGATATATTTAAATATTATTTTAATTGGTGATTTGTATTGTAGTTGAAAAGTTTATTGTTTCAAGAATTAGTTATTCATAGAATTGTGCTAATGACATGCACAATGCATTGATATGGAGAGAAGAGGAGGGAAAGATAAAGAGAGAGAGGAGAGAGGGATAGATAAAGATGGAAGAGATAAATATATAGAGAGGGAGAGAGAGGTAGATTTATCTCTCCCTTTGCTTCTCTCCATATCCCTCTCCTCCATCTCCATGTCTCTATATATATCTTCCTCTCTATCTCTATCTCCTTACCCCCTTTCACTCTCTCTCACCCTTCCCTTGTCTATCTCTCTGTATTTCTATCCCTTTCTATCCGTCTATCTCCCTCTCTCCCTATTGCAAACATAACATGATTTTCTTGATAACAGATCCGTATAAGCGAACACGTAGTTGATTTGAAGTTATCACTTTTCCACTGAGACATTTATTTCACAAAAAAACATCATTTGATAAATGGACTGCACAAATGTATGGAAAAAAATATACCAAAATTTTCCTTAATTGACCTTCCAAACCTCTTCGACGTACCCATTGCACACCAAGATGCAATTGCTAGTTTGATATTTTTTCTTCTATTTGAAAGCTCTATTATTTCTTTTAAGTCAAAATTTCCAAATAAAGATACTTAGAACCATCTCTCATAATTCACATAAAAAACTAAGACTCATATAACAAATCCAAGCTCACTTGATGACACAAAGAACTAGAAAAATCCAAACCAACATTGAAAAAACCAAGTAAAAAGATTCCATTTTTTTAACATTATCCCCTAAGAAGCAAAAATGGTTAAATTTTTCCCCTGTCATCTTAAACTAATAGAACATTTTTCAAAAAATGATCTCAAATGATCTCAAATGAGAATCTTCCTTATAAGAGGCCGACTTTGAAAACCTTGACCTTTGGCAGTTTAGCTCTCCAAATCTTATACCAAAAGAGAGAATATCTTTGAATAAGCTTAGATATATCATTCATTTGTCATATCTATCCTTAACCGTATAAATCCCATCACCTGTGTTGAAACTCCAAAAGGACATGAAATTTTGCAATAAAAAAAATCTAATTACGCCGTAAGGCGTTCCACAGCAGCGGCATTCTTCTGTGTACATAAAAACTCTGAATGCCGTTCCACTGCAACGACATTCTTCCGTGTACATAAAAACTCCGAATGCCATTTTTTTTAGTGTATAGGAAAATGGTGGAGGTGTCGGAGGATATTTGTCGGAGGCAACGCCAAACTATGGTAACCGCCTCATCGTCACCGCTTAACTTCCATAGGGTTTTCAACAGGTAATTATAGATTTGAATAAAGAAGCTAATCGATATCCGATTCTCCTGTTGCAAGTGGCTCGCACACATTCATCAAGCACCACCGTTTTCTAGGCAGGATGGATAAGCATGTACAGTTTAGGTGTATTATTAGCTAGCGGCTCGCAGACATTCATCGGTAACTGCAAGCACCACCGTTTTTTAGGCAAGATGGATAAGCATGCAACGGGTTTTCTGAGGCGCTACTCTGAGAAAAATCAAATGCGCCCCGCTCCCCCCTCCCCCCCGGCCAAATTCACATTCTTCTCTCGCAGCAGCATTATCCACGCTTTTCTCCCTAACATTCGGTTGATTTGGAAGAGGGTTTTTCAAGCAAGGATGTACCAATCAAGCGTAAGTAGTAGAGATGCCACCTATTTCCTACATACTTTGTTGGATTAACATAGTTGGGTGAGAGGAATGCATGTGAATTTGTTTTTATGTGCTATTGAAGGTAGGGAAATAGGGGATTATTACCTCTGGAAGGAAGGCAATATCCTATGGAGGTTATGTGGCCGGGCAATGATGCTGCCCACACCCCAAAAGGGGAGTCACGACAGTTGGCCTTGAACAGTGGTTCGCCTCACAAAAAAGGATCACGCAAAATTTTCAATCGCAGTTAACTCATTTTCTTTTTAAACTCTCTTCATGGTGTTCTTTAGTATATTCTCCCTTTCTTTTTCTTTTAAAAGCATATTTGTGGAAGATGTTAGACCCGTCTTCTGAGATATTTGAACAGGTGCATACAAAGTAAGGGTTTTCTATTCAACATTGAACTGATCTTTGTTAGGTTAATTTTCTTTGCATTGGCTTTGGTGAATGATTGATTTGCTTTTTAATTTATTTGTATAGCTTTAATATTCCTTTTACAGAGCAGGGATTGAAGGCATAAGAAAATATTTTGTTGCATTTCACATGCATAGAGATTTTCCAGGAGCTGTTATTTTAGATGATTTCTGTGAGTTATTTTGACGAAAGTTATTTTTCCCTTGCTTTTATCTTATATTAACAAGTGAATGTGAATTGGTGTTTTGTATAAGCAAATGTGATTAATCAACATTCCAAATGCTCTAATCCATCTCATAGTTTAATTTGTTTCTCGAAAAACAAAATTCTGGGTGTTTGCTTGGCAAATGTAAATCTTGAGTGAGATTATGGCCAGCTTTTTCTGCGATGTGGGGTAAATTCCGAGCACATTTTTAAGAACGTTAAAAATGGGCCATGGCTGAATGTACTGCATAATTGCATATTGAAACCTCTCTAAACGTCCTCTGGAGTTATGGACCATCTTATTGTGGTTGGACTGGGGAGGAAGTGTGGGGTAGAACAGGTGGATTTGAACCGTATTCATGTTCTTCTAAGTGTTCCCCATTACCGTTACAGCTTTAGTATGTGCTTTCCTCATGCTCGAGGATTCCCTATGATCCAACATCGGTATGTTGCCATTGCTTAATCATGTCATGTATGCTTCATCTATGGATAAAGGTAAGTGTAGAATACACTTACTCAAGCACCAAGAGAGGATAGGGCTATATAATTATTCCTGATACTTGAGGTGTACTATTTGGCATTCATAATCAACCTTCTGTTGGTAATTACACTCACTAATTAATGTTCCCAATTCACTCTTGACATCTTAATCCCCATCCCACAATTTATTTGATTTAGCTATTTGTATAGCTTTAATATTCCTTTTACACTGCAGGTATTGAAGGCATAAGAAAATATTTTTCTGCATTTCACATGCATAGATATTTTCCAGGAGCTGTTATTTTAGATGATTTCTGTGAGTTTTTTGACGAAAGTTATTTTTTCCCTTGCTTTTATCTCAGGAAGTGTCGAGAAAAATATGGAAAGCAGGATGGTGTGATGTTGCAATGGTTAGAACTTTGGCTTATTTTGTAATTTGTTGTGATATCAAAAAATGTCTTTCATTTCCTCTTCCAACAATGGTGCTTTTAACACCATTATATTCTTTTTATGGTGTAATTTATCTCTGGCACAATATTGTATTGTTTGGGAACTGCATTTTTTTATTTTACTGATGCTAGGCACTGATTTCTATACCCTTAACGACCGTTTGCTGCAGAGGATAGAAGATGATATTGTCAGAGATCCTTGCATATCAAAGCAGCAAAGAGCAAGCTGATTCTTATTTCTTGAAGTTCATGCTAACTGTGTGAAACCCTTGAAGAGACGTGCATAAATATACAGACACAAAGTGTAGCAAATTTAACAAGAAAGATGAATCCTCTGTTTTGTTTGCATGCTTCAAAAGCAATTAGCCGTTCCTAAGCTTGTCTAGGGGAAGAACTAGCATTCAAGGCTCTGAGATTTTGATGCTAATTTGGAAACTTTTTCATTTGTGTTGGCTCTGGACAAGAGTGTCATTACTGATATTTTATAGGATGGGAATATGAGTACTGAGAGCCAAGCAATCTACTTACTGCAGGCCTTGCCCAACAAACTAATTATTCTACCACACACAATGCTACTCCTTAAATATTAGTTTAAGATTATATCTTAATTAATAAAAACTGAAGCACCAAAAATGGAACATAATGTAAACAGAACATAGAAAGGAAGTGCTAAAAATAAGCATAACATCCAGAGAAAATACCTTCTATAAACTGAAACACCTAAGCTGAAAATAATTTTTCAGCTTTTACCATACCTTGACGTTGGGATTCTTGGATTTGAGGTATCTGCCCACACCAGAGACAGTTCCTCCACTCCCAATTCCCATCACAAAGATATACACCTGACCAAGAGTGTCTTCCCAGATCTCTGGTCCTGTAGTCTCAAAGTGGGCCTGTAACATTCAACTCACAATTCTTAGGCTGATGTTAAAAGTGAATATGAGTGCTTGAGGTTTAAACTGTATGTTTTTATCATCAGGTTTTGGATCATTTTACATGATTCATCTTCGTCTTTCTGAAAATTTATCATGTAGTATTATTCTAAATGTTGATGATAAAATAACAGATTGCATATTTAGATTCAATAATATGGTGAGTGGAAACATTATATTTGATCTTTGAAAAAATGGTTTTGAAATATTTTTAATTCTAAATATGAAGTTATAAGAACGAGGAAAACATTTTTTACAAGATAATTGAAAACATTGATCAGAAACTTTTTAGTCGTTTTCTAATTAGAAAAAATGTATGGTGAAAGAGTTTCCAAATAAAATTTATGAGAAGTATATTTAAATTTTTCGTGTAGATAAAAGAAGTTTCAAACTTTCAGCCAGCAGTCAAAAGAAGAAATTGCCAAACCAACCTTAACATTGGCAGGATTCTCGAATTGTCATTGAGAAGGCCAAGAAATCTCTAGAATGAATATCATCTGTGCTAATATTTGCATTCTGACTCCAAGCAATGTTTGAGAATAGAGGCAAGACATCCCACAGAGCTGCAAGCATGCTCAATTCAAAAAGAGAAGTAGAGGCCACAGAGTATAGAAGACAAGATAAATAGAATGTCAAAACTTCAACGGGAACAGTTCATCTACATTTTACAATCCCTTACTTATGTTTCTGTAGATCAACAGAACTGGTCTTTTGATCCCACAGAGCTGCAAGCATGCTCAATTCAAATAGAGAAGTAGAGGCCACAGAGTATAGAAGACAAGATAAATAAAATGTCAGAACTTTAACGGGAACAGTTCATCTACATTTTACAATCCCTTACTTATGTTCCTGTAGATCAACATAACTGGTCTTTTGTCTTTCCTATTGTGAAGAGAATGTCCTCTATGCTATGTTTTAAAAGTAAAATAGTAGTAGTTTTGAACTCTTTGCTGCAGGGACCCCAACCAATGCTTGAGAATAAAGGCAAGATATCCCACAGAGCTGCAAGCATGCTCAATCCAAATAAAGAAGTAGAGGCCACAGAGTATAGAGGACAAGATAAATAAAATGTCAAAACTTCAATGGGAACAAGTCGCGAACTTTTGCTTCAATCCTTTTGTTGAAAATTTATATAATAAAACTACACACCAAGCAAAATAAATTGAATAAGAGCTATTAAGTAATGTAGAACATCTTCTACAAACATGGGCTCCTCTTCATTGATTTCATTTTTTAGATGGAACCCAGTTTGATTAATTGTTGTTCATTGAAAACTGCTCACTGATTTTATTTTTTAAATGGAACCCAGTTTGATTCATTGTTCATTCTACACTGCACATGTAATCAATCTTAATCTTATGAAATTGAAGATGACCTCATAACCACAGTTGAATTTGTCATTTTCCCTGCTAACATGGGTTAGTTCTTATTGTGTTTGTCGCTAGGGTCGATACCAGTGTGGTCATTGGGCTGATACCTTCTGTACTCCAGGGTGATTCATTCATTTTGTCAACATATGTGCTTGGGTTTCTACAAGAAGCCCTTGCATTTGTGCCAACTAATGTTTGACAGAATTGATAAGGTGATTGTAAGCATGCGCTTGACAAATGGGTTCCGCCACCAACTCCGCCACTCCACTTCTTCCATCTTAATAACATTCTTGTCCTCACCTTCTCCAACTCCACCACCACCTTTACTTCGTATCATTGGCTCTCCTCCACCTATCTTTGGAGTTGCATATTCTTAGATCTTTGATCTCAGTACATCTATTTCTAATATTTCTATCCTTGTGTTTGGATTCTCCTTGTGTTCTTCTTCTTGTGTGCTGGCACAATGTAAGGCTGTGGAAAAATTAACAACTGCACGAGTCATTTCACAAATCAAAACTAAATATTTAACTTAATTCAAGCAATATGGGCCGATATATGTAGATAAATATGTATTTATATATGATATATAGTGTACAAGGTTTAATGAAATACAATGAATATTTGAAGTTAAATAAAATTTTGGAAACAACTTCTACTAATCTTGATAGAAGAGAATGTAAAAGAGACATAGATCGAATAATATTCATTAGAAAAGTTCAAAAAATATGTTATGTTTTTGATCATTTTCGTATGATAAATTTTATATCTGAATATAATTTTATTTTAAAAAATATAATTTATTTCACAAAGATTATGAATGTAAATCATTTTTCTAATCTAAATCATTTTTCATGAGATTAGAAACTAAATAGTTTGGTTTAAGAAATTTTAAGAAGCTGTATAAATACATTGCATGGGACTTGAAGTGTAAATCCCACATCACTATATTATAATCACATTTAAACTCTATTATGAAAAGAAGTTATAAGATTATAATGAGGATTGCAAATAATCAATGTAAAAATATCAATGAAAGATCAATAGAGCTTGATGTGGCTACTCTTTTTGTGTGTTCTCATAGAAAATTGTACACCCAAAATCAATGTGAGAATGTGTTTGATTGTTGGGAGTGGATGAGAGATAGAAGTAGTAGTAATGCTTGAGGAAACCACCTACTACCTAAGCAAATCAAATCTTAATTTGTGAAGGATTAGAAGAGTCAGTATAAACCTTTTGTATATGCTGTAACAATATTCAATTTTCGCTAGAGAGTGGCTCATTCAATCAAAATCAATATTTGGAATCGTTGCCTACAATAGTTTAGATGAATATTATACATGAATTTTAATCCTTATGAACACAATGTTATAATCTTGTTGAATATCCAAAAAAATGGAAATTCAGATAAGATAAAATAGACAACAATATATATTGTCGTTCTCAGAGATGTGTTTGTTATTGAATCATAAATTTGGGATCTTCTTTCTCTAGCAATTGTAACCTTTTTCTATAGGTTCCAAAATTTTGAGCTATTACAAGGTTATCATAGGAATATACGAGCAATTTTTTAATTTTGCTTGGATTCTGCTCACTGCTCGAAAAGATAAAGACAAAAAATACTAATTCATTCGCCACTAATCATCATAGAATTTTTTCATTATTTTTAACTTTATTTATAAACAACTTTATTATTATTAACTTCAAATAATTAATATCATTATATATACATGATTTATAAATTTATCACCATCCTTCGAAGCCAAAGAGGAGAAAAATTGTCATTTTAGTGGCATACTATGGAATTATGTGGAACATAGAACTGACAACATATCATTTATGTCTATCTTTGGTCATCAAAAACCCTTATTTCTAGGCATTTTGTAGAAATCACATTTAGACATCCCATCGAGTAAATGATGTGTGTGTTGTCACAATCACCCTCCACTGCCTTTTGCTCATTGCTCGAAAAGATAAAGATAAAAAGTACTAATTCATTCGCCACTAATCATCATAAAATGTTTTCATTATTTTTAACTTTATTTATAAACAACTTTATTATTATTAACTTCAAATAATTAATATCATTATATATACATGATTTATAAATTTATCATTGTCCTTTGAAGCCAAAGAGGAGAAAAATTATCATTTTAGTGGCATACTAGGGAATTATGTGGAACATAGAACTTACAACATATCATTTATGTCTATCTTTGGTCATCAAAAACTCTTATTTCTGGACATTTTGTAGCCATTCTGTTCATATCTCATTGAAGACAAAGAAAGATCCAAAAGAGTTCGGTTTGGTCAAGGATTTGAAAGTATAGAAGAGTCATAATATTGATTTGGAGATAATCAATTTTGAAACATTTGCAACTAAATAAACTAGTTTAAATATTATATAAAAATTTAGTTTCAAAAATTTCCAACTTTGACCCAAAGAAAAACTACTATTTTAAGAGTTTATAGGAAATAATCAATATTCTCCGTGGAGAGACGTATGTTTATTGATTATTTTGTACATTCAACCCTGTCATTTTTCTGGTTCGTCAGGATTTCCCTAAGAAAATGCCGGATCGTACGAAATTAGGCTGGATATTTAATATATAATGGGCTTCGTGGAAGACGGGAATACTCACAAATTCTAACATAGAAAGTAGGTAGCAAATCCAAGCTGGATATTTTACTAATCCATGAAAATTCAATAGTATGCGAGAGAAGCATCTAAGGGACCCACTCTCAAACTAATTTTCTCCATATAAACCCATCCTGAGGATTATACTCTTGTAACGTATATACCTAATTCTTTCCTGTTTTCACAATATCCCTGTAAATTAATGGCGGTCAATACCAAGTATGTTTATAAAAATCGTGTTATTTATTAGACTGAAGTTATTCATGTGTGTAAATATTGTTTTGATTCAGATAAATTTGGGAAAAGGGTCTGGATTCATTACAAAACAATTATAGAAGCAAATGAGTAGAGTCTCATCATAAAAATTGTGCATTTTTATTTAAATGAAGTTATTTATGCGATGGTTACTGTAAAATATTGTTAATTGACGTGTGATGAATGGTTGCAGGTGGTGGACGGAGGAGACGGTGGCCGTGGTGACAGGGGCGAATAAAGGCATTGGTTTTGAAATTGTTCGTCAATTAGCAGAAAATGGTCTCACCGTTGTTCTCACTGCAAGAGACGCCACTAGAGGATTGAGTGCCACAAAAATACTCCATGATCAGGGCCTCCATAATGTTGTGTTCCGTGAGCTGGATATTCAGAAGCCCCACAGCAGTTTAGACTTTGCAACGTGGATGAAGGATAACTATGGCAGCCTCGACGTACTGGTAAAAAATACACACATTACAGTAGTTTGGGCGAAAATGGATCCAATTCAGTTGAATCAAAGAAAGAATTATTAAATAATAAAAAAATCTAAGTTATGAAATTTTCACAATTTATGATAATTTAGATTTTTGTTATTTCTAAATTAGATCATGTAAATATTTTTTCATTAACGTCTGTGATCATATTTCATGATCTTTTGTGAAACTCATTCTGATGATAGATCATTGAAATATGATCCATAATGTTGATGGAAAAATGTTTACATGATCTAATCCAGAGACAACAAGAATCTAAAATTTATTTATGAATTTTGAATCCATTGTGAAGCTCGTCCTGATAATAGATCGTTGGAGTATTATCCAAAATGTTGATGAAAAAATGCTTACATGATCTAATCCAGAAATAACAAGAATCTAAAATTTATTTATGAATTTCGAACAGGTTAACAATGCTGCTGTAACTTGTGGTTTCACTGGTGTTCTTTGTGTTTTTTGCTGTCTTGCTGTACTTAATACTTATCTTTCTATTTGTTCAAAGGTCTGGACCCTTTCAAAATTACTGTTTTTACCTTAATCTCAAAATTTTATTATTCCATGATCCATCAGGATGAGCTTTATGATGAATCATGAAGTATGATCTGAAACATTTATGAAAAAATGTTTACATGATCTAATCCAAAAATAACAAGAATCTAAAATTCATTTATAAATTTTGACAGATTAACAATACTGTTGTAACTTTATTATTTTATGACCCATCATTACAATAAACTCTATAATGAATTATGAAATTTGATGACTAATGTTTACATGGTCTAATCCAAAAATAACAAGAATCTAAAATTCATATGAATTTTTACAGGTTAACAACGCTGCTGTATCTGGGATCGTAGAAGATTATGAAGCTGCATATCGTGCCCTCAAACATTCACAAGACTACGACCATATGTTTGTAAGAATTTTCTTCACAATTCAGTACCATTGTTATGTAATTAGCATTTTAATAGAGGAGTTTATACAGTAGCAAAGAGCCTATATCAAGAATGTAACTTTATTATTCAGTAGCAGATTCATATGCAATCAGCCCTGTTTCTTTTTTTCTCAGAACAACCCAGTTTTGGCCAAAGCATTCAAAACAAACTATGAGTTGTCAAAGAACTGCATAGAAATAAATTACTATGGCACGAAGAGAATCACAGAAGCATTACTGCCGCTGCTCCGACCAGAAGGTCGAATTGTGAACGTTTCCTCAGAGGCCGGAATGCTACGGGTACAATAACTTTTTTCTTAATCAATCAATCAATTTCTTGTTTCAAAACTGCTATAAAATTTTATTGGGAGCTATTTGATTTAACTGTGGGTTTTTGCAGTTTCTGAAGAACGATTCCCTTCGAAGGCAGCTTTCTGATGTCTCAAATATAACAGAGGAATTAATTGATAACATGGTTGAAATGTTTTTGGAGGATATGAAAAATGGGGAAATGGAAGGGAAGGGTTGGCCAATTTATTCAGCTCCATATTCTGTGTCAAAGATAGGTCTAAATGCCTATGCTCGCCTCCTCGCTGCAAAATTCTCAAACAGTGAAGAAGGGAAAAGGATATATGTGAATTGTGTTCATCCAGGAGTAGTTCAAACTGACATGAGCGGTCATGCAGGAAGTTTAACTCCCTCACAAGGAGCAGAAAGTTCTGTAATGATAGCTCTGTTGCCACCTGGTGGACCTTCTGGGCAGTTTTATTTCATCAAGGAACGCCATGAATTTTGAGGGCATTCCCACTTTCATGGTAGTGTTTATATGAATGATTCTGTCATCAAAGCAATCTTTGCTTCAGTTTACTTTCTGTATTAACAAATTTGCTTAGATTTCTTTTGTTTCACAAGGGGATAAAGAATATGAATTTTGAACGTTGTTTAAGAGAGCCAGTGGTTTATTTGGAGCATGAAAATACAAATGGTGATTCCATGATTTTGTTGTTTCAGAGTAGGCTTATCCTAAAGTCTTCACTTGTTAGAGTTGTTCGAGAAGTCCATCTCATTTTCGACATCAGTTGGTCATCTTGTTTGTCATAGCTTGAATTTTTTTAACTTTTTTCACTTAAAAAACCCAAATCAGTTGGTCATAGCTTGAATTTTTTTTATAAGATGGTTTATTTAATTCACTTGAAATTTGATTTCAATGTTCACTTCCTGACCAAAAGATCTAAAATTGCTCATTTTGTATATGTCATGACTCCATACAAGTTATTGATGTTCTTTTGATATCAAAGAAAGATGAAAGTTGTAAGAAAGTTATCATAATGGTTCAATTTAAAGGATAACTGTTTTAATTTAAATTGTTGTAATAAATTTATAAGACATCTAATTTTAGAATATTTTCATTAATCTTAAATCTTTATAGTTAAATTCTATTCATGATGAATAGATAAGGACATATAATTTTAAAGAAAGGAAGTGGTAGTATGTCCTCCTTTTTAATTCTTTCTTTTAATAGGTGGTCTCATACCCTATTAATTGAAGCCAAATCTCTTCTCAAATGGATAACATATCAAACAATATATATAATATAGTTTGTTGGGAAACTAGTTTTCTATGCTTATCGAATTGTAGGAAGGCATAAGAGGGATACTTATAGAATTATAAGAAAACTGTCAATTTTGCTCCTAATGTTGAGTATATGAAGAATATAGTTTTTGACTATGAATCACAAAAACTCGATTTCTAGGATATAGACTTTGTTTTTGGGAAAAATATATATTTTGGACTGTTTGAACTTCCAAGGATGTATGTTGCATAGATATTTTTATGTTAGCATGAATGTTTTTCACCTTCTTAAGTTTACTTAGGCTTAATAATGCATTGGTTATTCGTGTAGTTTTTTCCGTGCTGGATAGTTTTCTCACCCATCATTATTTTTCATGCCTTTATAAGGCACTCTGTCCATTATGTATTTCATCTCATCTCGAATACAATTTCATCTCTAGAGAAATAGCTTCCTCTATTGTTTCTCTCGCTTTTTTGTGTTGATCTATTCGCAGGCTGTGATTTTGGACTCGGTGGTTGACACCAACATGGTATGAGAGCCATCAACTTGCGTTTTCTTCCGCCATTGGAGTTTTTTTGAGATCATTTATTCAGTTTTTTTTGGCATTTGAATTTTTTTTAAATTTCAAAGTTGCCTACCAGTTTTCTCTTGTTTAAAAAGCTGTACAAAGTTGGAGGAGCCAGATTTGCAGTCACTGTGGAGATTGGAGGGGCTCGATTTGTTTGATTGGATGTAGCGCGTGGTTCTTGTATGGCGTTTCTTCCTTGCTGGGAGTAACTCTTCCCTCAATTGCTGGGCGTGATCTTTATTTGGAAACTGTGATTGGTTGACTTGCATTCAAATTTCATATCCCTGTGCATATTTTCTGTTTGGAAGAGGTGTTTGAATGTGGAGTCTCAATCTGCATTGGAGCGACCAATTCAAAGCAAGAGGAGCCGTAGATTACTAGTAAAAAGGCACGTTTTTTTTCTCTGTGAATCTTTGTCTGGAGGCGCTAAAAGTTGCAGAGGTGTTTTTTGCTGTTTAAGAGAGTCCGTTCTTCTGCTCTTGAGGCGCGGTTCTCTCCACTATCAGCAGCCACATTTTTTTTTGGAGGCCCGATTTTATTGTTTGACGGCATTTGATTTGCATTTGTGAGGAGGTTCACACATTGGAGGGCAAAAATCCTTTAGGGTTTCCATCATTCTCACTTCTTCCTTGCTGGGTTGGGTGAGTAAAAAATTCACTTTTTTACTTGGCTGCACACTTTTGTCCCACATTGGTGAGATATCAGTAAAAACAAGTATTTTATAGTCAGGTGCCTTGATTGGTATTTGAGCTAAGGCTCATGTAGGTTTTGCAGGATGGTAGAGAGGCTATGGCTAGTTTAAGAACGAGTTGTAGCTATTCATGATCTAGAGGTTGGCTAAGGTACTCGTCTTTTTGAAAATTTTTGCCAACAAATTGCAAGTTTCAAAATTTGCCCAAAATTAGGGAGTGCACATTATTGATTTTAGGGGTATAAGTAGCATAGTGGTCTTTTCGTGAACATTTGCACACCATGTCAGAACCAAAGATTGAACCACTCACTCCGCACAACTATCACATGTGGAAGCTTAAGATGACACAATTGTTGCAATCTCGGGGTCATTTGCGAGATTCTTTGGCAAATGTTGGATGTTGAACAACCTGAGTTCACTAAGGACTTTGAGAAGTTTTTCCATCACAACAAAATGGATGAGGTGAGAGGACTCATAGACCTCCATGTTTCTAATAATATGTTATTTCATATTGCGAAGTGTACAACAGCCAGAGAAATGTGGGATAAGCTTGTTGAGTTGTATGGAAAGGTTAATCAGTTCAAGATCTTGCAACTCGAAGCCGATCTCAGTTCTTTCTCTCCAGATGCCTTTCCCACTATTCAGGACTACCTTGCATAGTTCAAGTTGTTTTTGTCACAGTTGAAATGATGTGGTCTTGCCAAGACAAATAAAGAGTGTATCTTCTTGATCATGTTTAATTTGTGTGGTGCATTTTCAGTATTTGCTTCCACCTTCTATTCTACCATGGACACTATGGGAGATTCTTATTAGATGCCTTCCTTTGAGGTGTTTTGTGATCGATTGGCTCAGGAGCAAGCCAAGTTGATCCAGATGGATTCTCTTCCTAAGAGTCATAACTTGATGGCTCAATCTTCCAAGGGCAAGGGTAAGAATAAGAAGAAGCCTAAGACAAATTCTCCTCAAGGTGGTGAGAATCCCTCCAAGCCTAAGGAGAAGAATGATCAGAAGATTGCACCTCCTCCTTCTTCTAACTTAGGAGAATCATCTTCCAAGTCCAAGAAGAACAAGGATAATTTTTTTTTAAATTGTGGAAATTTAGGGCATAATGATGCACATTGTTTTGAGAGATTCGCAATATTGGACGAAGCTATGAAGAAGCACAACATTTCCATGCCGAAGTCTTCTTCCTTGGGAAAAGGCCAAGCCCTTGCAACAAGAGGTTTGTCCTCTACCCATGATGGTTGAATTCTTGATTTTGGTGCCTCACATCACATGACTCATGAAGTAGATCTTCTTGATTCTCTCTCTGATAGTCATACTACTCACATTGTAGTTGGAGACTCTTCTCAGATTCCTATCTTAGGGACAAGCTCAGTTCAGTTGTAGGATGGTTGCATTAATGATGTTCTTCTTGTTCCTGATATTTCACAAAATCTACTCTCCATTTATCAGATTTGTCAACATGGTGATGGAAGACTTGTTGAGTTCTCTCCCAGTGATGTGACTATTCGAGAGTTGGAGAATCCTAAGAAGGTTGTTGCTACTAGAGTAGTTGATCATAGATCCCACTTGTATAAGTTTAAATGGATTTGAGCCTTCATTAGGATCATCCTTTATTGCTCATGCAGATTCTATGAGAAAGTTGTGGCATGAGCATTTTGGGCACTTGAATTATAGATATCTCCAATAGATGAGCACACAAAACTTGGTGATTGGCCTACCTCAAATCTCTTGTTCTGATGGGGTTTGCCTAGGTTGTGTACTTGGGAAACATCATCGAGATCCATTTCTAAAAGGTATAGCTAAATGTGCTTTGGCACCCCTTGAGTTGGTGCATAGTGATCTTATGTCATTTCCCACTCCTTCATTTTCGGGGGCCAAGTATGTGCTCACCTTCATTGATGACTTCTCCCATTGCACTTGGGTGTACTTTTTGAAGTACAAGGATGAGGTTCTTCGTTTCTTCATGACATTCCTTGCATTTGTGGAGAAGGAGTCACGACATTCCCTTTAGAAGATTTACACAGATAATGGGAGGGAGTATGTCAACCAGGTGTTTCAGGATTTCTGCAGTACTCGAGGTATTCTTTATCAACACACAGTTCCATACACTTCGCAGCAGAATGGTATGGCTGAGCGGAAGAACATAACCTTATAGGAGATGGCCAATTGCATGATCCAGTCTAGGTCCATGGCTCCAACTTTTTGGGCAGAGGCTATCAATTGTGCCAACTACATTTAGAGTCGTATGCCTCACAAGGTAGTGAAGAATATGACTCCTAAGGAGGCTTGGTCTCATGTCAAGCCTAAGGTCTCCTACTTTAGAGTATTTGGAAGTGATTCATAGACATTCATTCCAGTAGGGAGGCATAAAGAAATGGAGAAGAAGAGTCAACAGTTCATCTTCATTGGCTACTATGAGGATGTGAAGGTTTATCATTTGTTTGATCCAGTCATCCGAGAGGTACATTTTCATCATAATGTTCATTTTGATGAGTCTTTCATTTCGAAGGATTCTCCATCATAGGCTTCTACCTCCCTTCTTCCCAATTCTTCTTTAGAGGATGTTTTGTTTCCTATTGTTGTTGATGATGATGATGTTGTTGATGCTCTTGATGATTATGGTATTGATATTGTTGTTGACATAACTCCATCTTCTCTTGAGCCTACACCCACACAACCTCTTTGGGCTCACACACTTCTTAAGGAGGTTGGTTCTCATGCAGGTGATCCCACGACTTCTCATCGCACTTGTTCTCAGACTTCAGATATCAGTCTTTTGAGTCATGCAGTTTCTACTGATCCTCAAAATTTTTCAGTTGCTTCAGGTGTTTCAGAGTGGGATAGTGCTATGGCCGAGGAATATTATTTTTTGATGAAGAATCATACTTGGGATCTTGTTCCTCTTCTTAAGGGAAAAAAGTTGGTTCGGTGCAAGCGGGTGTACCGTACCAAGTTTGCAGCTGATGGTTCTATTGAAAAGTACAAGGCTCGTCTTGTGGCTAAGGGGTTTTTTCAAGTTGAGGGCATCGACTATTCAAAGACCTTTTCTCCCATTGCCAAGATGGATTCCATTTGTCTTGTACTTTCTATTGTTGCATCTCAGGGTTGGTCAGTGTATCAGATGGATGTGAAGAGTTCTTTCATGCAGGGTGATCTTTAGGAGGAGATCTATATGGAGCAACCACCAAGCTTTGTGCAAGACCCTTCACTTGTTTGCAGGCTTCAACATTCATTGTATGGTCTCAAACAAGCCCCTCGGGCTTGGTATGAGAAGATGGATAGTTTTTTGCTTGCTTCTAGATTCACTAGCTGTCACTTTGACCCTGTAGTTTACATCCATAGGCATGGGGAATCTTCTCATTCTTGTTCTCTATGTGGATGACTTGATTCTCACTGGGAGTTATCCTGCCATGATTGAGGATACTTAGAGAGCTTTGACGAAGTGGTTTGATATGACAGATCTTGGTCCTTTGCATTTCTTCCTTGGTCTTTAGATTCATCAATCTTCTATAGGTATTTCTATTTTCCAGCAAAAGTATGGTCTTGATCTACTTCAAATATTTGGGATGGCTAATTGCAAGCCAACCCCCACTCCTTTTTAGTCAGGTGTCGTGTTGTCTTCTAGTTGTAGTACTCCATCAGTGGATGCTACCTTATATCGGCAGTTGGTTGGCAACCTTTTGTACTTGACACATGGTCTTCTTGATATTTCCTTTGTAGTTGGTCTTGTCTCCTGTTTCTCTCAAGATCCTCATGAGAGTCATTGGAAGGCAGCCAAAAGCATTCTGCAGTACATTTAGGGCACTACATAGTTTGACATTCATTACACATCAAGTACTACTCATATTGTGGGATTCACTGACTTAAATTGGGCTCGTGATGATGATCAAAAGTCTACTTTTGGCTTTGTCTTTTGTCTTAGTTTTGGTCTAATTGCATGGTCTTGCAAGAAACAAACTGCTATTGCATTATCATCGACTGAGGCTGAGTATCGAGGCGTTGTTTTGGCTAGTCAAGAGGTTTTGTGGCTTTGACAGTTGATGGCTAAGTTTGGCTTTCTAGCTAATCATCCCACTACTATTTGGTGTGATAATCAGAGTGCCATACATATTTCTCGCAACCCAATGGAGCATCAGCACATGAAGCATATTGAGATTCACATGCACTTCATTCGACAACTCATTTAGGAGGGTGTTAAGAGTTTGGATTATTTGCCTAAAGAGAAACAGGTTGCAAACATCTTCACTAAATCTTTGGAATCTCCTCGCTATCTTTTGTTGATATTGATGCTTGGGGTGGAAGTTGTCCTTGGGGGGTCTTGACGAGTCCTCCTTCCTTCTTTCTCTATTTTCTGTCTTTTTCTCTTTTGGAGAGGGGTTTTTTTCGCACATGGTTTTTCTCCTTTTCTCTGGTTGTGAGATTTTTTGTTTTGCATTGTAGTTGTGCATGTGTACCTAACATGACCTCATTGTCGGGACCCATTTTTGCATCTCATTTTTCATTTTTAGTCAATCCCTAAGTTGCACTTAAGGGGGGGTGTTAGCATGAATATTTTTCACCTTCTTAAGTTTACTTAGGCTTAATAATGCATTGGTTATTTGGGTAGTTTTTTCCCATGTTGGGTAGTTTTCTCACCCGTCATTATTTTTCATGCCTTTATAAGGCACTCTATACATTATGTATTTCATCTCATCTTGAATACAATTTCATCTCTGGTGAAATAGCTTGTTGTGTTTCTTCTCTTGTTTTTTCGTGAAGATCTATTTGCAAGCTATGATTTTGGACTGAGTGGTTGAAACCAACATTTTAAGCTTTGCAATTTTAAAAATAATAGCGCCAATGGCATCCTAAATCTAAATTTATGGCCTCTAGAAATTGGGCCTCCTACATTTAAAATGTAAAAACATATCAAACATAAAAAAAAGTTTCTATAAGATGAGTTGCATTTATTGATCATTTTATGATGGTCTGTATGATACATCATAAGACATATTCAAATAGAGATAATGAAGCCAAAATGGAACACTTGATTTGGTGAATGGATTATGGAAAACTTATGACAAGTGAAAGGAATATGCTATTTTTAGCCTATGACCTTGTCTCGACATTTTGGTGGTGGTTTCTTAACTAAGTACTTAAGCACCAATTTTTTGGATGGTTTTAGCTCATGGTTTTATAATTATCTTTTGATGGTTTTGTATAGTACCGTGTCACCAAAAAGTGTAGCCTTTCACACTTTTCACTAATTTGGACCCTTGCCTATGGATTTTGGACCTTTTTCTACCTCTTTTTACCCCTTTTCCAAGCCTTGTGCCAAAGTGTTGTAAGGTGTTGAAAATCATTTTCACACTTGCCTAGGCTTGTCATCACTAAATCAACCCTTTCTTATGCTATAGTGACCCCTTAATATACGTACATGCTTTATTTTAGTGTGTTTTGTGAGAAAATCTCAACAAGCAATAATAATCATACTTTAATCCCTGACAACTAATGAAAATTTCCTAGGTGGACTAGGTCGCCACCTTGGGTGACCTAGTCCCATGTGGCATAAAATTCAAATTTAACTTAAATTTCTTTTCGGATTTTGTCTCTAAAACCCTAAGGTCAGCCTGTATGGTGTTATTTCAAGAAAATTAAGGCATAACTTCTATAAATAAGGGTTTTACCCCTCATTTTTCACTTCTTCTATCTCATTTTTCACCTCTCTTCTCTATCATTGCTCCTTCTTCTCAAGCAAGCTAAGGGTTTGAGTAGTCTAAGCCAACAAGACATCTCTCAAGAAGCATTCAAGGGCTGAATCCTCCATTGCTGCAACTCAAGATCAATCATCAAGGAAAGGTAAACTCCATCACTCCTTTGTTTCATGTTTCTTTACATTACTTCATCATTTTGGTTTGATTACTCAAAAGGGGTTTGACTTAGGCAAACCCCTAATCCCTAACAATCAACAAGTTTTCCCCTCTTTGTGTGATTTGCAGGTCTTGTGTGCAAATTTGGCAAAGAACCAAGGTGGAAGAGTCTTTAACAACTTGCCCAAGTTCTTCAAGGTTGGAGAAACTCTAGCTGGAGCTTGGAGAGCACCCACATACCAGAATCTTCACTTTCGGGACCGGATACCTGGAGGAACAAAAAGCATAGACTGAGGGCTTCATATTCCACTCTTTGATTCTCAGAAATTCAGAAGAGGACTAAGTCACCAACAATGGTGACCTAGTCTCACTGAACCTATTTTTCAAAGATCTTGGTAGATTTGGATACCCTTTTGGCCAAAATAAGCTCCGAAGCAGTTTTCCAAAATTTTCCCTAAAAATGACTAGGTTGCCCAGAATGGCGTAAGTGTCCCAATAGGCTTAAATTCTAGATTCAACAATATTCTCAGCCTCCAATCCAGTCTGCAACTCATTTTTAGGCGTACCCCTTCACTTCTCTTCATTTTTGTAACTATTTATTTATGTTTCTTAGGTCATTTGCATATCATTATCTGTTTTCCAGCATAGTTGCATTCTTTAGGTTTTACATTCATAGTTAGCTTCTATTTTCAGATTATTGCATTTAGACACATCACACACCTCACAACCCAATGCCCCTTTGAGTGAATTCACACAAAAATCATATCATTAGGTGAAACAGAGCCATTTCACAATCAAGAGCTCCTAGGTGAGAAACCCTAGGAGCCTAATTGGGGAATCCTCTTTCCCTTTTAGCATATCATGTTTTTGGTGTTTCATTTTGGTGAACCTGATATCCTTACACCCTTCCTTTCTGGTTTAGATTCCTTCATTTTCCTAGAATTAACTTGCATTGCATGTTGCACTAGTGAAGTTACATTCTAGGGTTTTAAAATTTTGCATTAGTGAAAGTGCATATAGGTTGCATCTTTTGCATCTTAAAAAATTTAAAATTTCTGAAATCTTGCATGTGCATGTTAGGTCTGCATCACCCCATATAGAAACCAGCTAAATCTATCAAAACATCCTGTAAATTCTCAAAAAAATCACCAGGAGGACTAAGTCGCCACTCTGGATGACCTAGTCCCTTTAGGCTTCTGAAACTACCTTTTATAGAGCTGAAAACCCTATTTATAGGATTCTTTTTTGTTCCATTACCTATCTATATCAATAGTTTATGTTTCTATTATATGTATTTTATTAGAACTAGCTTAAATTAGCTCATTTCATGTATTGCTTAGTTTCAATTTTGCATATACTACATTTCTTTTTCAGATTGTTGCATAGTGTAATCAGAAAATTACCTTGTTCTCCATTTGAAAAATTGCATTTCAATATTTCACTTTAAATCATTGCATTGCATTCTATTTCCTCTCTCCTTTTACAATTTTTTCTTTCAAAAGATGTGGCTTTGATTTGGTTTCAAACGGGTTGTATAAATACAACATTCCTTCATATGAGTTCAATGTAGATTATAATAATGAATTCATTAAAGAACATGTTAATAACCAAACCATTGACACTATTCTTAACATTGCATTACCCCTTGATGAGGATATTTGTGTTGACAATCATAACAATCATACTTGTGCTTCTCCCTATACCTCTCCTCTTAGCGATGAAGGTATTTTGGTGATAGAAGATACAAGCATTGAGGGTCTTGATTTTCCCTCTCCTCATCCCCCTTTGCCAAACATTAAACAATAAACATTTCTTGACATCACCTTACCTAGTCTTCCTAACCATAACACTCCAACTTGTCCTTCTTCTAATGTCCCTCTTTGATGCAAAGAGGATCGATTGGTGTTAGAAGATACCTTGCCCAAGAGTCATGAGACTCTTGACCCTCCCTTCCTTAATGCTCCCACCATTTGGGATAATCTATTTGAAAACCATAGTGGTCCTTCTCTTGATGCCTTCCCCCCTTGTGATGAACCTCTTCCAAGCTCTCATACTAGGGTAGATAGTATGGAACAAGAGAATGAGACCTTCGACAATCAAATAGAACCCCCTCCCCCTCCCACCATTGCTAATCCCATCATTGATCGTTCCCCTACTTGTGACGAAGTCATTTTAGAAGAACCAATCCTTGAATGTCAAGAACATGAGGCTTGTAGTTCTCCTAAAATCTTTACTCCTAGGGTGAATATCATGATGCAAGCCAAGGATAACATTGACTCTCCTTCTCTAGGAGATGTTAATATTATTCAACCTCAACTTATCCTTTATCCTCCTTCAAACAAACCTAAACCTGAATTTGTCCTCTACCCACCTCAACATAATGTGTTGCAGCAACCAAGTCAAGATACTGTTGCTCATACACATTACACTAGAACCAGCCCACACCCACCCCAACTAGCCTCAACATCCTTACCCTCCTCCACTCTTATTCTTCCTGTTGCCCCTCACCTCAATTCACTCCTTAGGGAGTATGACCTTGTGGGCTAACTAAGGAATAATCCCGCTAAAATATCATTATGGGACCTTATTCAAGCTTCCCCTCACTATCACAACATGATGCATGATGCATTACAATAAATTCTCATCCCTTCTAATGCGCAAACAAATGATATAGCAGCTATGATTCAAGGCTTGAATGTTGACATTGTTTTCCACCAAAGTGAGCCCCTCCTTTGGATGTGCAAAACCAAGCTGAAGCCTTCATGATCATATCTCAATACAAATGCATAGGGATCAAGCGAAACCTTATTGATAATGGCTCTGCAGTTAATGTGTGTGGTGTCAATCTCTTGGATAGCCTCCATATTGATAAATCAACCATCCAACCTACCTCCTTATCTATCATTGGATTTGATAGTGTAGGACAAAAGTTGCTTGGTGTGATCACTTTTCCTCTTATAGTTGGAGTGGCCACATTAGACACATTGATCCATGTTATGCCTAATGATGTTTCATCTAACCTCATCTTAGGCAGGCCATGGATTCATGCAATGAATGGTGTGCCTTCCACACTTCATCAAAAGATGAAGTACATTTATAACAATAAAGTGTACACACTCGATGCTGATCCTGAGCCTTATAGTGTCTTACAACTTGAGAAAAACAAATCCAAACCCTTCACCACTTCAACACCCACCAAACAAGTGGAACCCGTCCAACCAAAGTCCTTAGACGATGATTGGGGTTCCTTATACTTCACCCCTCCTTTACTAGGAGACTCCAAGATCACAAACCAAGACTCTAACATGGGAACCGTAGTCTTGACCACACAAGACTCGGTTGATCCTTCAAAAGCATCCACCTCCACTACTTTAGCCAACAACGAACCCTCACCCAATCCAAAAGTGCTGAAAAAGATCTACGGAAAAGGTTATGAGCTCATGAAACAACTTGGCTATAGTGGAGAAGGTTGTGGTGCTAACAAACAAGGTATCTGCAACCCTATTGAGCCTATCACAGAAACATCCAATCATGGTCTTGGATTTTGTCCTTTCATCGAAATCATCATGCATTCCTCCAACATCAACACTATCTCAAACCACCCTTCTAATCCAACCTTAGAAAGTGATCCTTTGAAACCAACAAAGGACTCTTTCCTTAACACCAATGTTATATCGCATAACACTACTGATTCAGATTTTACACACTCCTCTAAGAGAGTGTACAAAATCTCACAATCTATAGAACCTTGCATAGGTATGCCATGCTATACTAAGCAAGACCCTTCCTTGTTGTTAACCAATGGATCACCTTATCCCCTTGATCAAGAGGGTATCTTGTGGAGACTCCTCCAAGATCACTTGATCTCCCTTCCTCCCTGCACTCGCAATAAATGTTACCAAAAATATTCCTTTTGTGCCTACCGCCGATTTCACGGCCACTCCACTAATGAGTGTAAGGCCTTGAGTAGAAGAATTCAACATCTTAAGGATTTTGGTGTTCTTCCTTATTTGGGGGCACCTAATTCCTCTACTTGATACTGAATTTCACTCAACCTTGCATTCCCTCAATCCTTTTGGCTCACTCTTGTCCTACACTAAGTGGGGGCAAGGGGTTAGTTAGCCATTTCCCTCGTATGTCACTTGTCGTTGTCTCTTTTGACTTATCGTTAACCTTTCATGAGTGTATAAGAGCAAGCTTGGGATGTGGATGACCTGTCTTAAGTTGACTCGCATGTGACATACTACCCCCTTCATGACATGGCTTAATTTGGAAACATATGACTTGACATAGGGCTTTCCGAACAAGCTCTCACGTCTTCCTCCTCTTCTTCTACTTTAAAGAAATTGCTCACAGTATGGTGATTTACAATTCCTTTAAAGTGTGGGTATACATCACCACTCACATTTCATTGTGTGATTTTCCCTTTTGCAATTCCCTCTCTTGGAAACATTTGGTACAATGTTGCTCAGGATGAGACATCTGTATTTTTCCTCTCTTGCATACAAGATGAGTTCTTCCTCTCTTGGATACAAGATGAGTCCATTTGCACTTTTCCTCTCTTAGTAACATTACACATGATGTTCCCTAGGTTGAGACATTGCATGAACAAAAGAAAAATCCCTTTGAACACTCCTTACATCATTTCAAAACATCACTTTATTTTGTGGCGCCTTATCAAAGTTATCATGAGGTATAGCTTTGGTATGGTTTGAGCGGGAAGCCCAACCAGTAGCATGACTTTCCCCATAGCCACCTTTGTGAGTACATACCAACCATGTGTATGTTTCTCACCTTCTTTGGGACAACTCACCCTACAGAAAACCTAATGTTCTGTGGCCCTAGAGTGAGCACATATCTCCTTATTCTCTTCATAATAATCCTCATCATTACATGATCATGTATCTTGTTTTTCTATAATTCATTCACCCTTGAATGTGTCTTCTTGAGTTGATGTCGAGTTGAATTAGAGTCTCAAATCCTTGGGGGCTTGACCACCTCCTTCACCTCTCCTATTCTTCTTCTTCACCATCCTTTGCTATCTCTATTGGGCTACTTTAGTGTGAATTTGAAGAAAGTTCATCCTCTCACTAAAGTGGGGGCTAAATGTGTCGCCAAAAAGTGTAGCCTTTGACACTTTTCACTCATTTGGACCCTTGCCTATGGATGTTGCACCTTTTTCAACCTCTTTTTACTCATTTTCCAAGCCTTGTGCCAAAGTTTTGGAAGGTGTTGAAAAACATTTTCACACTTTCCTAGGCTTGTCATCGCTAAATCAACCCTTTCTTATGCTATAATGATCCCTTAATGCACATACATGCTTTATTTTAGTGTGTTTTGTGAGACAATCCCGACAAGCAATAATAATCATACTTTAATCCCTGACAGCTAATGAAAATTTCCCAGGTGGAAAGGTGGCGACCTAGTCCCATGTGGCATAAAAATCAAATTTAACTTAAATTTCTTTTAGGATTTTGTCTCTAAAACCCTAAGGTCGGCCTGTATGGTGTTATTTCGAGAAAAATTAGGGCATAAATTCTATAAATAAGGGTTTTTCCCCTCATTTTCACTTCTTCTATCTCATTTTTCACCTCTCTTCTCTATCATCTCTCCTTCTTCTCAAGAAAGCTAAGGGTTTGAGTAGTCTAAGCCAACAAGACATCTCTCAAGAAGCATTCAAGGGCTGAATCCTCCATTGTTGCAGCTCAAGATCAATCATCAAGGCAAGGTAAAATCCATCACTCCTTTATTTCATGTTTCTTTACATTACTTCATCATTTTGGTTTGATTACTCAAAAGGGGTTTGACTTAGGCAAACCCCTAATCCCTAACAATCAACAAGTTTTTCCCTCTTTGTGTGATTTGTAGGTCTTGTGTGCAAATTTGGCAAAGAACCAAGGTGGAAGAGTCTTCAACAACTTTCCCAAGTTCTTCAAGGTTGGAGAAACCCTAGCTAGAGCTTGGAGAGCACCCACAAACCAGAATCTTCACTTTCGGGACCGGATAACTGGAGGAACAAAAAGCATAGATTGAGGGCTTTATATTCCACTCTTTGATTCTCAGAAATTCAGAAGAGGACTAAGTCGCCAACAATGGCAACCTAGTCCCACTGAACCTATTTTTCAGAGATCTTGGTAGATTTGGATACCCTTTTGGCCAAAATGAGCTTCGAAGCAGTTTTCCAAAATTTGCCCTAAAAATGACTAGGTCGCCCAGAATCGCGTAAGTGTCCCAATAGGCTTAAATTCTAGATTCGGCAGTATTCTCAGCCTCCAATCCAGTCTGCAACTCATTTTCAGGTGCACCCCTTCACTTCTCTTCATTTATGTAACTATTTATTTATGTTTCTTAGGTCATTTGCATATCATTATGTGTTTTCCAACATAGTTGCATTCTTTAGGTTTTACATTCATAGTTAGCTTCCATTTTTAGCTTATTGCATTTAAACACATCACACACCTCACAACCCAATCCCCCTTTGAATGAATTCACCCAAAAATCATATCATTAGGTGAAAGAGAGGCATTTCACAATCAAGAGCTTCTAGGTGAGAAAACCTAGGAGCCTAATTGGGGAATCCTCTTTCCCTTTTAGGATATCATGTTTTTGGTGGTTCAAGTACTTATATTTATTGTATGCTTGAGATAGATGTATTGATAATGAGTTTTTAGGTACTATTATGGTACCAAAATTACTCTTTTGATGGTTTTGTATACTAATATTTATTGGATGCTTAAGATAGATCTATTGGTAGGGAATTTGTAGGTACTATTATGCTATAAGAATTACTCTTTTGATGGTTTTGTTTACTTCTTATATTTATTGGATTATGAAGATATAGATGCATTGATAGCAATTTTGTAGGTACTATTATGCTACTAGAATTACTCTTTTGATGGTTTTGTACATTATTTATATTTATTGGATGATTAAGATATATTTATTTATAGTGATTTTTTAGGTACTATTATGCTACTAGAATTAATATTTTTATGGCTTTGTAGACTACTTATATTTATTGGATGCTTAAGATAGATGTATTGATAGGGATTTCATAGTTACTATTATGCTATTAGAGTTACTCTAGATCTTTGGTTGGTGATACTCTTGTAAATTATTTCTTTGCAAGTGTATTGTAAATGTATATAGATTACCAAATAATACATTGGCTTACTTTGGAATGAGGTAATTTTTTTGGAAAGGGTTTTTTTCACATATACCAATGCTATTATATAGTTTTATTTTATGTTCTATATATGTTTCTCCTTTCCATAATTGTAAAATATCTTAAAATTTGTACAATACTTTCCTCTTAGATTAGTTTAAGAAGCCTTCATATATACCTTGCTTTCTTTCATTTGGTAAGAGAGCCAAATAAATTTATATTTTATGTGTTGGGTAGAAGGTTTTTATACTAATATTAATTTAAATGGGAGCTTACATAGAAGGGTTTGATACATTATTATAGGAAGACAAGGAAATCATATGCATAATAGGCATGGAGAAGTTTTCATACATAAAATTCAAGCTTTGAAATCTTAATACGAAGGATATGTTTGTGGATAGAGATCTATTGTAGTATCTAATCCAAACCTATTGCTATGTCACAAGAAGAATGGGATAAAATAGATAGAAAATCTAATGGTCTCATTAAAATCTATTTGGATGATTTACTATTATTGAATGTACATGAAGATGTCATGACAATACTTATCTGGAATAAATTGAGATATTTGTATCAAGCCAAATCTTTAGTAAACTTTTTTTTGAGGAAAAAACTATACACCCTTAGGATGGAGGATAATGGCTCTATGGTTGAACACATAGATTTGTTTAACATGGTTTTTACCCAATTATATTACCTTAGAGTAAAATTAAAGGAAGATTATTTTTGCATGAATTTATTGTGTTATTTGCTAAATTCATGCAAGCACCTTGTTAGGGCTATTGGGAGCACTACCACCAAGTTGAAAATGGATGAGGTGGTAGAATATTTACTTTTTGAAGAGATATATAAATAGAGACTTCTAAATTACCCTAGAAGGACCTACCTATTCATGTTAGCTAGAAATAAAAAATGGAAAAAAAAGAAGTAAGACAATTCTAGATCTAAATCCTTTGGTAGATCTAAATTTCCTAGTAAGTCCAAACTAAAATTTTGGAACTACAACAAAATTGGCCATTATAGAAGAGACTATAAGGAGGAAAATGAAAATAAAACTAGATTCTCTGATGATGTGTTTGAGAAGCCATTCCATGATGATGGTGATTCCTTTGTCATAACTTTGGCTACACATACATTAGAAGGTGTACAATTGATTTAATTAGGCACATCTTTGGGTGATTCAATATTGTTAAATGTACATGAAGAGACCATGAAAATCCTTATTTGGATGAAATTGAGATATTTATATCAAGGTAAATCTTTAATAGTTAATATTTTTTTTGAGAAAAAAGCTATACACCCTTAGGATGGAGGATAGTGGCTTTGTGGTTGAACACCTAAATGTGTTTAACGTGATGTTTACCTAGTTTCATTTCATTAGAGTAAAGTTGAAGGAAGATTATTTTTATGGATTTATTGTTTTCTTTGGTAGATTCATGGGTCCACCTTGCTGTGGCTATTAGGAGCACTACCACTAGAAGTTGAAAATAGATGAGGTAGTAGCATCACTACTTTTTGAAGTGATGCAAATGAAAACTTCTAAATTATCCAAGAAGGCCCTAGCTATTCATGTTAAACACAAATAAAAAGGAAAAAAGATAAGAAGAAAGACAAGTGGGTTGATGCAAGAAGTTGGGTCCACAAAAAGCTCAAAAAGTGGAAGTGTTTTTACTGTTTTTCAGAATTTGTCACACTTGGACTAAAAATTTGAGGCACTTACACAATGAATCTTAAAAAAAAGTCAATAATACAAAATTTAGCATATTGAATATAGTTTCCAAATATGTAATTTATTCAAATACCTAGATGATAGAAATTAAATGTTGATAGGGATGTATAAAAACCACCTTTTAATTTAGTCCCTGTTTTTTTACTATACCATGCACATGTATGGACACCACTTTTTGACCCAAATATAATTATTTTGCTAATTCCTTTTGGGGAAAGAGAGCTGACAACATGAAGATTGATGAGGAAATTTTTTTGTAATTTTTTAAAAAATATTTTTTTATTGAATTTTTATTGGCCTTAATTACTGTTTTTAAAAATCAACGTGTACGAACAACATAATTGGACCTAAACTAAGAATTTTTTAAATATTATTTTATCATTGTGTAGAGAATTGTCTGAAGATTGATGCCCTATAACTTTTTTTACAAGAAACTTAACCAAAAAAAAGTTACTAAAAAACAAAACAAGCTTGATATTTCAAGTTTAAGGACTAGTTTGCTTAGAAATTAATTAAAAATTAACAAATATAATCCAATATTAAAAAATATATATATTTGGAAACTAGACATCATGTTTTCTAATGAGTTTTAATTTTATAGATTAATTTAGAAAAAAATTCCATCACCCATATTGCCAAAGTTGGACATTATTCTTCAATCTCCCTTAGTTTTTGAGTTGCAGGTCAAAAGTTAAGGGTCGGATTACCAAACCTTTCCCAAGCCTAAAACCAAGGTTGCATGTGGGTTGGATATTTAATATTTTAATAACACGTACGTGTTATTAAAAATGTGTACGTGTTAAAAAACACATACGTGTTCTTTATTTCCTTGATTATTTAAAAAAAAATTCTTTTAGAAACGTGAACGCATTTTAAAATGCATATGCGTTTTGTGTTACAAAACACATACGTGTTTTGCATTACAAAATGCGTACGTGTTTTAAAACATGTATGTGTTTCTAAAACATATTTAATTTTTTAAATAAATGACTTGTACATGTTATAAAACACGTACGCATTTTTTAGTGCATACGTGTTTTTTTAGGTTCGGGTACCCAAAGCATAATGCATAGGCATTTTCTACGATATTTCTTTTTGGCTGAAACTTCCCCTCTTTGTGGACCCAACTTCTTGCTTTTACCCAATTACAGATCTAAATCCTATGAAAGATATAAATTTCCTAGTAAATTTTGGAACAACAATAAGATTGCACATTATAGAAGAGGCTGTAAGGAGGAAAACGGAAAAGAAAACTAGAGATTTTGTTGATGAACACGAGAAGTCATTCCATGATGAATGTGATGCCTTTTTCACAACCTTGGCTACACATACATTAGAAGGTGTGTGGTTGATTGAATTTGGTGCATATTTTTACATGATCTCACATTGTGGTTGGTTTAAAAATATGAAGAATATGATGGTGGGAAGGTGTAACTTGGAGATGATTGTTATCTTAACATTTTTATTTATGGTAGATTCTTGATTTAATTCCTTGGTGAACAAGTGAAGAGGATTAATGGTGTACCGCATATCCATAGCTTAGCATGAAACCTACTTTTTATAAGTAAATTTAATGATTTATGTGTATACATTATTTTTAAAGTGAATGGTGGAAGATGGTTAAAGGAGACATGATGCTTGATAAGGGTGTTCATATAAGCAATCTATTTTAGTTGGAAGCATGCATGGTTCATTATAATAGATATTTTGTTCCTATTGTGAAGAGATCTATATAATATTTACCTTGACCATTGAAACTAATAGTGAAGAAAAGTGTTATATTCATTTTTTATACTCATGCTTTTTAGGTCCTTAAGGGTGCTAATGCTTTGGAGACTAAGCTTATTACAATGTAAACTATGTTATTGCACCAAAAGATGGATCACATAGGTGAGAAGGGTCTAAGGACCTTAAAGAAAAAGGCTTGTTGAGGGGCTAAATGATTGTAACCTTTCTTTAAATTTTTCTGAACATTATTATTTATAAAAAGTAAAACCATTTTCAATTTTATTCTAGTTCTCATAAATCTTTTAGGCTATTAGATTTGATACATTCTAATATTTTTGGCATTGTTAATGTTTCTTTGATTTTAAAATATATTTATTATGTTTCTTTTAAATTGATAACTAAACTAAAAGGATGAGTATATTTCCTTAGGAGTAAATATAAAGTCTCTAGTCAGTTTAAAGAGTTTAAGGGTCTCGTATAAAATTAAATTGATAAAAATATTAAAATTTTGAGGACTAATAATGGTGGTGAGTTTTTTTAATAGATTTTGATATTTCTTGCAAGGATTGTGGAATATAAAGATATAAGACAACTCAATTTACAATCCAACATAATGGAGTTTTATAAATAATGAATATGATGTTTATGGAGAGGGCTAGGAGTATGCTTAGTGGGACCATCTTAAAATAACAATTTTGGGTCGAAGTAGTTGCTATGGCTTGTTACTTGCTATATAGCTTTCTTGTAAATAAATTATTATTCATAAAATATATATTTAAGCATGGTCAAGAAAAAGGCCTTCATTGAAACATCTTCGAGTTTTTAGTTTCAAGGCATATGCTCATGTGCCTAGAGAGAAGAGGTCAAAGTTGGAGAATAGGGCTATAAAATGTATCTTCATTAATTATGATATTGACATGAAAGGGTGTAATATTTCGGATCCTACGGTTGAGAAAATTTTGTATAGCATAAGTTTTATATTTAGAGTAGTTAAGATTTCTTCCATTGAATTATAGCCAAAAAAATGTTTAAAAAATGTTGTTTAGCCACCCCTATCGACTAAGAAAGTTGAATTATAATACCATGAAGGATCCAAAGAGGAGGGGATCTTAAATAGTTTGGGGAGTTTTGAAGAGGAGGTAGAACCTCCACCTTAACTCTTAAGAAGGTCCACTTAGCATAGACAACAACTAGACTTTGGTATAATTCTCTTGATTGGAGATATATATTTTTTTATTACTAACACTAATGATCCTAGGACTATAAAGGATTCTATGGGTATGAATGGTGTAGATTCCTAGAAATTGGTCATGAATTAGGATAAGTTTGTGTTAAATAAAATATACATATGAGACCTAGTTTAATTTCCTAATAGATATAAACTTGTTAGATGCAAATGTCTATTCAAAAATATATATTTTTAGATAGCATTATTGAGAAGCATAAGGCAAGATTAGTTGCAAAGGGTTATTCCTATGTTAAGGGAGTTGATTATGGTGAGATTTTCTTCTTAGTTGCTAATATGACATCCATTTAGTTCTATTATCTATTACAATAGTGTTTGATATCAAAGTTGAGTAAATAGATGCGAAGATGAATTTCCTTCATGGTGATTTGGAGGAAGAGATTAATATGTCACAACTAGAGTGCTACATTGAAAAAGGTAAAGAAAATTTCATTCACGAGGTGAAAAAACCTTTAGATGGTCTTAAGCAATGTCCTAGGATGTGGTACCCAAAAATTAATGCATTTGTGTTGGGATTGAGATTTTTGAGGCTTAAATTAGATCACCAGATCTTTTATAAGATGGATAGTTATTAATTTCTTGTTATTGCATTATATGTTGACAATATGTAATTTTTCTAACAAGAAGAGTATGATTTGTGAATTGAAGTCTCAAATTTCAACATAGTTTGAGATGAAGAACTTCAAGGTGGGAAAGTTCATATTAGGAATATAAATAAAAAAAGACAGAGCTAACATAAATCTTTGGTCGGACTAGAGTAAATACATAAACTTATTGTTGAAGAGATTTAAATGCCAACTTATAAGATTTTTTAAATTCCATCAATAGTTGTACAATGATACATAATTGCTCACATTGTCTTCCTAATTTCATATTTCTATTCACGAGGCTCTGAAATACCAATGGTACTAGACTATAATACAAGACATTCCATAATATATATCTTCACTAAGCTAGTTTTTATGAAGATATAGATAATGCAGTTCTGGAAAATCTCCTAGTTCCTTTGGAATTTCCCCTCTCAAGTTGTTTAAGCTTAAATATAGATTTGTAAGTTTCTTCAGTTGACCTATTTCAAGAGGTATAGAAAATTGTAACTTATTCTACCTCAAATTCAATGTCATAAAGTGTTTGAGTCGTCCAATTTGAGGAGGTATTGAGCCAGTAAGCTTATTGCTATGAAGATCCAAAAGACTTGTCACTGCCACTGGAAATAGACCAACAATAGATACTCCATAAAGCTCCAATTATGTAACAACGCAATAATTCCCCTAATTGGTATGAGAGAAAGTAACCACACTCCAAGGCACCAAGTCTCCATTGTTTGTGAGGCTTTCAACACCACCCATGGGATTAGAAAATCAAGCCGCTAGTTGTAAAGAAAGACATAGAGAAATTATGTCTATTAGTCTCTTTTGCAACATATTTTATATCCCTCGAGTGACATTTGTGGGGTGTAGTGTCCTCGAAAATGTAGTATTTATCCATACAAGGGTAAGTGCACCAATTTGTGACACAATTTAGGTGCCAAATTGAAAAAATGATAAAAAAAACCCTGAAATAAGGCCTTTGGCACACACCAAATGTATTTCTAGACATAAAATGCAAAAGTCGGGTTTGGAACCCTCATTTTATCTTCAACTTGCGGCTTGAGAAGGAAGATTTCAAGTCTGCAACTCGCGCTTGCTAAATCTCCTCCATTATTTGCATCCTTAGCTTGCCATTTTCCACGAGAATGCCACCAACACATCGGAGAGGTCGAAGATTGCAAAGAGGTGTGTATTTTTATTCTATTTATTTCGAATTTGATTTGGAATGCAACTTTAAATAGATTTTTATAATAAAACTTTGTTCTAATTCTCAGGGAATGAATCTCCACCTCAAAACATTGAGAATTCACAATCACCCCCTCATCAAGAGCCTCCTATACAAGAACAACCTGAAACCCCTCCATCAATTCATAGGCATCCTCAAGGAACACAAGAAAATATTCAAAATCAAATTGAAAACAATAAAAGAGACATTCAACAATTAATTGCAAGATTAACCGAGCATGCAAAACCCACCCTTATAGGAGAGGGATTGTTGAATCATTGAAGTCAATTTTAACTCATGTAGGAGAAATGAGCGAGCAAATGAATTTTTGGTCAACTAAGAGAGATGAGATGAGGCAATTTTATGCTAATGGTTTGTCATATGCAGATGTCAAAAAACTAAAAATTAGCAAAGCCGAGTTGTGTGCCCTATTTAAAGACCCAAAAGCCAATGAACCTTTGTCCCATGCATGCAGGAGGTTTCCCATCCATTTGTGCCACCATGATTTAATTAGAAACAAATTTTAGGAGTGGTGGTGGATGGTATTTGACCAACCTCCATGCAATAACCATGAGGTGCCGCAATACTTTTTGAGGAAACTCTATTGCAAGTTTTTCCTCAATAAAATGCCAAACTATTTTGACATCTTAGACTTTCAGGGTAGAGGTGGGGGCTCCACATACGATAGACCTGCTGCACGACATAATCCATAGTTGGCACCGAGAGCCTTGGACAGACCCATGGTGGAGCATGTCGTTGTTCCTTCCATTGTTAAGGACAGTGTAGAGGTGGACATGATGAAGTCGATTAGCTCACTCACCCAGACCATTTTACAGTGTGCAAGTCCTCTAGTAGAGCCTGGTGTGGAGGAGACGTGTAGGCCCCGAGCTCCATCCCACCATTGTGGTGCTTGTGGTGTTGTTTGCACGTACGATTATCAGGGTGCTCGTGATGCAGCTACACAACCTATGTCAGTTGCAGAGGTGATGTCTTTCATAGATGATATTCTGAATGATACATTCGACATTGACACTCAGGTAAAATTTAGCAAGTTATTTTAATGTTGTTTATTAAAATATATTTTCAAATTTAAGAATAACTAAATTAGTAGAATTTTGATATGATGAAATTTCAAGGTCGCACTGTTCATGAGGGATGCTCTATTCCTACAGACCCTTATACATTCTCGATGATGAGTCCACAGGTATGCAACTAGTATTAAAGATATTATTATTGCATTTGAACAGTTGAATGTTATATTTGAATGTTTATCTCATAACATGCTTCGGATTTCAAACGGTTTCCTGGTGCACCTTCTTCCTCCACACCTCGTGATTCATATCCTCAAACAACGTACACTTAGGTAGCCTTTATTCATTAATAGGGTTGTAAATCTGTGTTAGCTATTTTTCATAATTTTGCGTATATACAAATCTAAAAAATTGATGAGAAACACAAACATTGCATTCAAGTATTCCTTGATCGTGTCACATTATGTTCTTCTATATCAACATGATACCTGAGATATTGTTTCATTTGCAATTGTTGAAAAGAGATAGCCCTGGTGATGTTGGTGGCATGATGGACCATGGAGTTGCTGCAGCAATAGCTAGTTCTGATCCATTGAGAGAGGTATGGAATAGATTAGTCAATTTGACATTATATTTTTTCTTTTATGGTCTATTATAGAAAATTTTCACGATAATTTTATGCAGTTTAATTTCTATCTTCATGGTTGCTACACGTGGTTGTCACTCCAAATCATGGACATGGTGATGCTTTAAATGTGCATGATGACTATATGTATGCGGTAAGTGATTATATTTTGTTATATGCCATTCCATAATTCAATTTCTATGTTTTAACATCTTTACTTTTAATCATATCAATTGAAGGTCCAGGGTGAAGAGAGGAGGAGTAGCAAGCATGTTCAAAAGACAAGACAAGCAATAGTCACTCCATCTAGCCGAATTTTGAAGGCAGCACGGGATCTATTTCCTTCCCCTATAGGGAAATGACTATGTATTAGTGTTTTTTGTTGTATGCCTATGTGGCATTTTGGAACATATGTTTTGTACTATTGATATATATACGTGATATTTTATCCAAATGGCTCCTTTATACTAAGCCTATATGGTTTTTTTGGATATATTTATATACTTTTATCAATATATATCATTGTATAGCCTTTTGGATTTTTGATTAAAGAAACTCTTATTTTGCTACTACCATTCTTGAATGATGTTATCATGTGTATCGTGTAAGTTGTATGCTTGAATGTTGTAGGCATGGATTTTGTTTACATCTAATGCTTAATTAATTATCGTGGAATGCTCAATAAGCACCATCTAAAGTGTATTGTATAAGTAAGCTCCATTCGTGGTGGTTTGTATCCTTTGGAATGCTTCAATTACTTGTGCCTCACCGATACAGAGGCAAGGAGGCTCAAACCCAATCAGTCTGACAACCTGCCTTCAAGGGGCTCCTAACAAGATTAATACAACCTATTTTGAGCAATCTACACAACCTCAAAGCCCCATCAAACCAAACTCTTCATTCAACACCTTACCCAAAAATCCACCCTTGTAGCACTCTGATGCAGAGCCAAGGTGGAGAAGACTCACAACAATGGAAATGTCAATTCTCAATCAAGAACTCTTCTTCATAATGATTCAGCCTAATAGGCATCAACCCACCCTCAAGGGTCTCAACTCCTCAACCTTGCAAATGAATAAAAATACTCCACAAGGGCCCTACAAAGACTATCAACATTCATACAATGACAATTGATTCAATTGACAACAATCCCTAAGTTAGATTCATCAAGGTTTCCAAAACTCACATTTGTGACTGGTTATTCTTGTAGTACTCAAAACTCAGTTTTAGCCAGATTTCTCCCAACCTTTCCAAAACACTAGACAATTAAAAGATGGATTGAGATACCCTTTTCAAGGCTACACAACATACCAAAGAATCAATGGTCTCTCTTTTGGACCGACATAGACTTTCAACACACCTACTTCAATTTTGGCTTCATAATTAACCCTTTTTTTCCAAAGGGACCACCCTTCCAAATTTAGGTATCTATCCAAACGCCTTGGACAGTCTTAGGTCATGGTTCCAAACCTCAAATTTTGTCATTAGTTTGTGTCTACAGAGCCTCTAACTCACAAAACCCAAGAAACCCTCCTAAACCTTCACAAAATCAAGGGTTTCTTGGGTTTTGTGAGTTAGAGGCTCTGTAGACACAAACTAATGACAAAATTTAAGGTTTGGAACCATGAAGAACCATGAAGAACTTGTGTGTGCCCGTACAACACTCAAAAAGATCAAGAAAACAATATTTTTCTAGAAAATTGCTCAAAACTGTGGTGTTTATTGTGTAAAATTATTACAAAACTTCTTCCACTCTCTCATTCAAGCCTTGGTAAGGATTTTTAAATAATTTTCCAACAACCATATTCTCCCCAATTCCCATAACCAACCTTGGGATTAGTTGGTCCCTTAATTACATTTGTTTGTGTTAAAGTTGCTTTGCCAACATTTTACAACTTATATGATTTCTAATTGACTTCTAAGACACAAAACACCATTTATTTGTGTTATGTTTGATCTCTCAAAGCTTATTAGACAAAATAAACCTAAAGAAACTAACATTTCCCTATTGATGTATTTAAATAAAAAAAATTTGATGATGTGGTGTAGGTGCTCCTGCACCAAACTCAAAACCCCGTCCAAGCCTAATTTCTCCCAACCTTTCCAAAACACCTGACCATTTAAAGGTGGATTAAGATACCCTTTTCAGGGTTACACAACATATGCCAAACCAATAGTAACTCTTTTGGACCAACATGAACTTTCATTACACCTCCCTCGCTCTAGGCTTCACAATTAGGCCTGATTTCCAAAGGAACCCCCTCACAAACTCACCTCCAAACCAAGGAAACTTGAATCAATCTTAGGGATGCTCACCAAACTCAGGATTCTCCCATTTTAAGAGCCCCAAGAACTTGTTATATTCCTCTACTCACAAACTGTCCTAAACCTTCACAAAAAGAAGGGTTTTAAAGAAACTCATAACTCTAGACCTCCCCCAATCCTTCCAAAGGTGCAAAAACCCCACAATACCTCTTCCCTAACTTAAAGGACACTCACAATCCCATTCCTTTCAGTATTTCTCAGATTCAGTACTTGAGTTCCTTACTTTCATGGTGGAAACACCCCTGAACAGCATTAGAACTTCACACCCCACTGAGTTTATTCATTCTCTCGGCCTCCAAAGTATTCATATACCAAAATAATGATGGTACATGCCAATCCACAAAGCAACAAGGTTAGAACAGTAGATGGATTGGCTAATGTGTCATGGTGTTGCCCTCAAAACCCCTAACACAGAAAACAGAGCAGTAACCAAGTTTGTTGTTCCCCCACACACCAACGGTGGATTTAAACCTTTAGAACAAATGCAAAGAGAGTAAAAAAATATGCAATCAAGTATCCAAAGCCTCAAGTCATGATAGACTTGTATGGGCATGTGTAAGGCAAATAAAATTTAAGAAAACAAAGAAAACCAGTGATCAGCGTTTTCAAGTATATTTTGTTATTAGAAACTGAACAAAATCAACCCTCAACTCAAGGTATTACAAAAATATATCTTGATACCACCTTCCAACTACCCCTTGAGCCAATCAACCACCATAACCACCCTTTGTTAGACTTCTAAGATGGCAATTTGCCAATTTTGCTCTTAATTACCATTCATTCACAACTTAATTTTGCAAATACCACCTAACTGACCTATTAAGCCTTTTAAATACAATTGCAAGGTATTTACATAGCATATAGAAATATAGAGAGCAAATACAATAAATATTTTAACTAATGAATTGTAAAAAATGGACTTTTGTAGTTTATATTCATGTCATTGATTACATTGCATTGCACATCTTTCAAAGTCAAAGCATTACTTCACTTTGCATAACTAATAAGTAGATGCTGATAGATGCCGAAAATTTAATTACAATATAGTTTGAACAAAGTCAACCTAAGCAGTTATGCAATTTCTTCATATTGCATAACTAATAACTAGGAGCAGCTGCCAATTGCATTTTCTTATCATGGCATTCTATGAGACCAAATTTCTTTGAGATATTTTTTCAAATAGTTCCTTGCCTTGTCTATGTTACCACATTTTTCATACATGTCTACTAAAGCATCTTCTCAAACAGTTCACTGCCTTGTTGCTATGGCTAAAAGCCTAAAACAAGTGATTTTGAACAAGCTATGGATGCTTCGAAAAATATATCAAAAGCATAATAGTAAGCAATAACATAGAGAAGGCAGTGAACTGTTTGAAAAAATGCATCAAAAAAATTGCTTTGAAATGATAAATTTAGTTGTGCTTTCACTCTTCTTTAACATTGTATATTTGCTCCTTTTTATAACAAGAGATAAAAAAATGTAAAAAATTGTATAACAAGAGATAAAAACTATCTTTTTTGAAATCGAAAGGCATTTCCATAGCATAGAGATATAGAGAGAAAATAAAATAAAGAGTTTAACTAATGAAATGTAGAAAATAGATTTTTGTAGTTTTTATTCATGCATTGCACATCTTTCAAACTCAAAGCATCACTTCACATTGCATAACGAATAACTAGATGCTGATAGATGACAAAATTTCAATTACAATATAGCTTTTGACAAAGTCAACCTAAGCAGTTATGCAATTACTTCACATTGCATAACTAATAACTAGGAGCAGCTGCCAATTGCTTTAGCTTGTCATGGCATTCCATGAGACCACATTTCTTTGAGGCATTTTTTCAAATAGTTCATTCCCTTGTCTATGCTACGACATTTTTCATATATGTCTACCAAAGCATTTTATCAAATAGTTCATTGCCTTCTTGCTATGGCTAAAAGCCTAAAACAAATGCTTTCGAACAAGCTATGGATGCTTGGAAAAAATCTAGGAAAGCATAATAGTAAGCAATAGCATAGACAAGCCATTGAAAATTTTCAAAAAATGCCTCAAAGAAAAGTGGTCTCATGGTGATGGAATGCCATGACAAGCTAGAGACAAGGCAGTGAATTGTTTTGATAATATGCCTCAACTACTTGCATTTGACAACTTTTTCCTTGAGTGAAAATTCACCACCATAGGAAAAAGCCTCTGAGATAGCGAAAACCGAGCAAGGTTATTGCAGAGGGGCCCAACATGATCCCATAGGATCAAACGAGAAGTTTCTAAGAATCAAGATGTCCGAGTAATAACATGTTGAAGTTCGCAGCCATTTTGCACTTTGGACCCTTAAGGGATCGATCCAGTTGAACATAGCTCAGAACGATTTCGAGTGTTTAGGTACAAAAGAGGACCATTCCTAGCGTAAATGTACCCACCCGAATGCGTTGGAACAGTTTGTTTGGTCACATGAGCTGCAGAACGAAAGTTGCACCACTTTGCAACTTTTAACTACTTGCATTTGACAACTTTTTCCCCGAGTGAAAATTTGCCAGCACAGGAAAAAACCTCTGAGATAGCGAAAAATGAGAGAGGTTATTGTAGATGGGCCCAATTTGATCTTGTAGGATCAGACGAGAATTTTCTAAGCATCATGGTGTCCGAGTAATAGCATGTTGAAGTTCGCAGCCATTTTGCACTTTAGACCCTTAAGGGATCGATTCGGTTGAACATAGCTCAGAGCGATTCCACTTGTTTAGGTGTGAAAGAGGACCATTCCTTGCGTAAACATACCCACCTGAATGCATTGGAATAGTTTTTTTGGTCACACGAGCTGCAAAATGAAAGTTGCACCACTTTGCAACTTTTAACTACTTGCATTTGACAACTTTTTCCTCGAGTGAAAATTCGCCACCATAGGAAAAACCCTCCGAGATAGCAAAAACTGAGAAAGGTTATTGTAGAGGGGCCCAACATGAACTCATAGGTTTAGATGAGAAGTTTCTAAGCATCACGGTGTCCGAGTAATATCATATTGAATTTCATAGCCATTTTGCACTTTGGACCCTTAAGGGATCGATCTGGTTGAACGTAGCTCAGAGCGATTCTGTGTGTTTAGGTGTGAAAGAGGACCATTCCTAGCGTAAACGTACCCACCTGAATGCGTTGGAATAGTTTTTTGGTCACACAAGCTGCAAAACGAAAGTTGCACCACTTTGCAACTTTCAACTACTTGCACTTGACAACTTTTTCCTCGAGTGAAAATTCACCACCATAGGAAAATCCCTCCAAGATAGTGAAAATCAAGAAAGGTTATTGTAGAGGGGCCCAACATGAACCCATAGGTTCAGACGAGAAGTTTCTAAGCATCACGGTGTCCGAGTAATAGCATGCTGAATTTTGCAGCCATTTTACACTTTGGACCCTTAAGGGATCGATCCGGTTGAACGTAGCTCGGAGCGATTCCACATGTTTAGGTGTGAAAGAGGACCATTCCTAGCGTAAACGTACCCACCCGAACGCATTGGAACAGTTTGTTTGGTCACACGAGCTACAGAACGAAAGTTGCACCACTTTGCAACTTTCAACTACTTGCATTTGATAACTTTTTTCTCGAGTGAAAATTCGCCACCATAGGAAAAACCCTCCGAGATAGCGAAAACCGAGAAAGGTTATTGTAGAGGGGTCCAACATGAACTCGTAGGTTTAGACGAGAAGTTTCTAAGCATCACGGTGTCCAAGTAATAGCATGCTGAATTTCATAGTCATTTTGCACTTTGGACCCTTAAGGGATCGATCCGGTTGAATGTAGCTTGGAGCGATTCCGCATGTTTAGGTTTGAAAGAGGACCATTCCTAGCATAAAACTACCCAACCGGATGCATTGGAACAGTTTGTTTGGTCACATGAGCTGCAAAATGAAAGTTGCACGACTTTGCAACTTTCAACTACTTGCATTTGACAACTTTTTCCTCGAGTGAAAATTTGCCACCATAGGAAAAACCCTTCGAGATAGCAAAAAAAAAGAAAGGTTATTGTAGAGGGGCCCAACATGAACCTGAAGGTTTAGACAAGAAGTTTCTAAGTGTCACGGTGTTCGAGTAATAGCATGCTGAATTTCACAGCCATTTTGCACTTTGGACCCTTAAGGGATTGTTCCGGTTGAACGTAGCTCGAAGCAATTCGGCATGTTTAGGTATGAAAGAGGACCATTCCTAGTGTAAACCTACCCACCCTAATGCATTGGAACAGTTTGTTTGGTCACACGAGTTGCAGAACGAAAGTTGCACCACTTTGCAACTTTCAACTACTTGCATTTGACAACTTTTTCCTCGAGTGAAAATTCGCCACCATAGGAAAAACCCTATGAGATGGCGAAAACTGAGAAAGGTTATTGTAGAGGGGCCCAACATGAACTCATAGGTTTAGACGAGAAGTTTCTAAGCATCACAGTGTCCGAGTAATAGCATGCTGAATTTCACAGCCAGTTTGCACTTTGGACCCTTAAGGGATCGATCCGGTTGAAAGTAGCTCGGAGTGATTCCGCATGTTTAGGTGTGAAAGAGGACCATTCCTAGTGTAAATGTACCCACCTGGACACGTTCGAACAGTTTGTTTGGTCACACGAGTTGTAGAACAAAAGTTGCACCATTTTGCAACTTTCAACTACTTGCATTTGATAACTTTTTCCTCAAGTGAAAATTTGCCACCATAGGAAAAACCCTCCGAGATAGCGAAAACCGAGAAAGGTTATTGTAGAGGGGCCCAATGTGAACTCATAGGTTTAGACAAGAAGTTTCTAAGCATCACGATGTCCGAGTAATAGCATGCTGAATTTCACACCCATTTTGCACTTTGGACCCTTAAGGGATCGATCCGGTTGAACGTAGCTCGGAGCGATTCCGCGTGTTTAGGTGTGAAAGAGGACCATTCCTAGCGTAAACGTACCCACCTGTATGTGTTGGAATAGTTTGTTTGGTCACATGAGCTATAGAATGAAAGTTGCACCACTTTGCAACTTTCAACTACTTGCATTTGACAACTTTTTCCTTGAGTGAAAATTTGCCACCATAGAAAAAACCCTTCGAGATAGCGAAAACTGAGAAAGGTTATTGTAGAGGGGCCCAACATGAACTCATAGGTTTAGACAGATATTTCGTAATCACCATGATTTATGAGTAATACCCTGTCAAATATTGTTGCCCTTTTGCACTTTGCACCCTTAAGGGATCGAGTTGGTTGAACCATAGTAGTTGTTTTGTTGAATGTCATACCCTAAGGTATGTTAGAGATGACCTAGGTTGCATCGATTTCTCATAGAGAGGATTAACATAAAACATGTAGCATATAACAATTCGATAAATCTAGGAGATGGAAAAGAAAGAGAAGATTGACAACCAGAAAATGCATCAGCAACCGATGTTTCTCATACCACTGAACACTTGCACCAACAACCGATGTTATTTTCTTATATACTTTGACAAACTTCAGTATTACCTATAGTCACAATCAGAAAAGGATCAATGACAGTCGTAAATGCATATGACATCAAACAGTAATCGTGAAAAAGCCTTATTGCAAGGTTTTGGTCCAAAAGAGTGATCAATAACATGGCTTTACAAATTCAATGTGCATACTTACTAATCAATCTAGTGAACCATCTGGGCCTGCTCTAGTCTTTATTGTGTCAAGTATTGCCTCATGGTCAGACTCACACACTTTCCACAAGTTCTTGTTCATAGGTTTACCCTTATATTTGATCAAATGAACGTTGGTGTCGACGACAAGGTTCATATACTAAAGAATTTTAAGATGCGTGTCAAAGTCCTCAAAGAACCAAACTCCAACATTCTTAACAAGATACCTTCGAAGCCATGTTCCAGTAACAACCACTAAACTTGTAGGATATTCTATGTTTTCTCCGTCTATAACTGGGGACTCCAATTTCTTTTTGGCCTCAATACAAAGGCACAGGTAATAATCTGTACTCTCTTCATTGTCTTCATTTGCAATTACTGCATAAACGTGCCTTGCATTGATATGTTCATCTTGTTAGATTTATTTACTGAGCAACATAATAAAACTTGTAAGTAAGATATATTACTTGGTTCTAGTAGGTCCGATACATGATCAAAGTCAATGGATGATTGCATCTCCGTGATTTGTAGAGCCGTCGGGAGCTGATAAGTGTCAAGTGGGGTTAAACTTCTTACAAACCATTCATCAACCCACTTTTTTGACTCATAATCATTCCATGATTGAAGTGTATATGCATAACAAAAGCATACCATCTTCCTTGTATGGATAGTCCATGTACCTGCATTGGAGCTTCTAAAAGAGTGTAGCTCGCTCGATCTTGTTAGTGTACAAAAATCCTCATATTTTGCAATGTTAGTATCATCTACTAAATGAAAAAATCTATGAACTAAAGAATTGCCTTCAATACCTAGAGCCATTGAACCATTGCACCACTAGACAATTGATCTTGCATTTGTCAACTTTACACTGTTTGTGTACTTTAACTCTTCTCGTGCTAGGGCTCTTTTGATACATGCACCTGATCCATCATGCTCCCCCTTTCCATGCTCGGCCTCTGAGAAGTTTCACATATGCTGAACACCACTAATCCTATGCATCCTGCTCAACCAGTAAAACATTCTGGCATTCTTAAATTGTGATGTACAATTATCTGACCATATAATATGTTGACTAAATGGTATGCCCCTGCTAGCCAGATCGACATAGAACATATGAAAGCAACCTTGAACAAACTCTGCAAAATGTGTGCGATCATCACTGATGTAAAAGTGATACTCCCTCAATACTTTCCTATTTTCCTCTATACTATCATTTGCATGAATGAATGCTATATGTACAAATATAGAAACCTGCACAGAGTTGTAGTACTGTGATTGCACCTCGTTCTGTGATTGTAGTGTGTAGTTCTCAACGAAGTCGACAACTGAAACGATATGACAAAGTGGAAATGTGTCCTTGCATAACTTGAACTATGAGTCCAACCATTAGGCTATGTGTGTATGCATTGCATAATCATAAACCACCCGATCACGAAAAATGCCCATAAACTGATACACTGGAATCTTATCACTAACCAATTCACACTTCTTTGCTTCTTTCCCATCTTTTAGACTGTATGCCACTATCGTATATTTGCCAAATTCCACAATTTTGTCTCCAATTGTGTGTGTACTAGCCATGTGTTGGAAAATTGGCAAATGTTGCATGCCACCACAATGATCACATGTGCCATCCAAACATGATTTTTTGTAAAAAAAATTGACCATCCTCTCTTTCACATAAAATGGAAGACAAAATTTTCCTTGACGATTTAGGTGGAGGCATTATGTTACATTCCTGCAAAACATTATTAGGAAACTTTTGTACAAAATCAGCAAAAAATTGGGTTTGAGTGGTATCCAAATAATGCATTGGATGTGGCTCATGGTTTATACTACCAATTCTCCTTCTTAAAACATCTCTTTGATTAGGAGAGGTCCTTGTGTTATCCTTCCAATAATTCACAATTAAAGATCTCAAGCCTTGAGCAATTCTTGTGTCTTTCTGTGGCACTCTACCCGAAAATGCCCATAACTCATTGCTATTTGGATCCTCCACTCTTTCACACCTTCCTTTGGCTCTCATTAGAGATGATCTACTTATTTTCAAAGACTTACTTGCCTTTGTAAGGTTCACCTTGTTCCTTGTTTGACTGCTTAACAGTGTTGTTGTCATCACACATCGTGTGGCACAACTATCCTTCGTGCATGAGGTGGAACCCACGCTCTCATATGCACTCATCAAGTTCCTTACAATGGAATTTTCACTTGAGTCATTCAAAACTCTTAGCCCAAGAGCCTTCATGGTGGGCCTAAATTTGAGCTGCCTCATCATTTCAACAAATAGTTGGCATCTTCCACCCTCACTTAGCTTTGCAAAAAACAAACTCCATATCCTTTCGGCATATCTTTGACATGTACGTTTTGGAATCTTATTAGGCATCCATTTCAAAACATTGGAATCAATATCAATCAAAAATGTAGGTTTTCTATGCAAAACTCTAGGAGGAGTTCTCAAATGTAAAATTGTGTCAACATTGGGAAGGTCAACAACATCGGGGATAGATCGTGTACCTTCAATTGGAGGTGCAATTGATGACATACCTTGAGATTGACATGTAAACGATGTTGTACCTCCAACTTGAGATGTTGTTTGTGGAGTTCCTTTAAATAGAGATGTGTTTGCTGATGTTCTTTCAAAACACAATGTTTTTGATGGTGTGTCTTCAATTGGAGATGTGATTTCCGATGTACTTGGAGAACCACATGTTTTTGTCAATGTGTCTTCAACTAAAGATGTGCATTGAGCTTCACCTATGGTTGATGATGTGCCCCCAACTTTTGTATTCATTCCTATCCTTCCACGAACTTTCCTCATTCGTGCCCTTTGTTTTGCCAATTTGACATCTCTCTTAGATTGCACATAAGTTTGTGGTTGTATGGGCTGCAATTCCTTTGCTTCACAAGCTACATTTTTTTATTCTCTTCTCCTTGCATTTTTAATTGCATGCTCTTCTGGTGTTAGAGGCTTCGGTCATTTCCTCAACATGACCTTGAATGCTACATGTCCACAAACACACATAGAACAAAAGTAAGTAATGCATTTTACAAAAAAATTGATGCAGAGAGGGGTGGAAACCATTCAATACAACAAATCAATGAGAATCACAAACCTAGGGTATAAATTGCTGACACCTAAATGAAAACTAGAGACTCTTGTGTTTATTTTTCTCAAAACCAAATTTTTGATTGTCAACAAAGTCATGAAGAATATGGATTCAAAGAAGGGTTTGTGATGCTATATCTAATCATTATTCATTATTTCTTTGGCAATGAGGTTTTCCAAATTAGATGAAAATAAAAGTTTTCCAAATTAGTTGGAAAAAGAATGAAATATAGTGAATTCCACTAGCCATATTGGAAATGGACTACTATAAGCAATGCAAATAGAATTCATCAGTGAAGTTATGTTAAGTAAATGTCATGTTTTTAATTTTTTTTGTTCTTCAAACTCATAAAAATTGAACTTTTTTATGCAAATCCCATCTAATTCAATGTTGAATTCTAAGTCCAATTGTTATGATTAATAAAATCATTAAGGAAATTTAGTTTATATTGTCAAAAACAAACAAATATACTAAAGACAAACATTTTAATTTACAAAAATGAATATATTACCTTAGATAATGTAAAATGATGTAGAAACTTTAAAATATCTTCTCCTACGTTGTCTACCATGCAGATTGGTGCTAAAAAGGTGATGGATCAAGCATAGATTGGTACAATATGAAGTCAACTGTAGAAAAAAAAGGCATTTCTAACTCAAATAAAACGCTGAACTAGACAAACATAGGAGAATGTGGGCCTGAATCATGGGGTCAACCCTTATTTTTACTGTTTCAAGGTAAAACCCATTTGACGCTCGCCAAATATGTTCCTCTGAAAAGGAGAGACTTCAAAGAGAGGGAGTCAAAGTGGGAGAGAGGGGGTGGGAAGGAGAGACCTAAGAAAGTAGGATGGGAGGTAAGTGAGGCCTGAAAGAGAGGGATTGTGACATAAGTGAGGCTTAATCCCTCAACCCTTAAACCCTAATCCATAGAGATAGAGAGAGAGAGTGAGAGAGAGGGAGGGAGACACCAGAGAGAGAAGGAGAGGGAGACAAAGTGGGAGAGAGGGGGTGGGAAAGAGATACCTAAGAGAGTAGGAGAGAGAGGGAGTGAGAGATAGAGGGATGGGAGAGATACTTGAGAGATAGAGAGGGGGTGGGAGGGAGAGGGAGTACTCGGGGGAGAGGGAGTACTCAAGATAGAGGGATTCAAGAGAGATGGAGGGGGTGGGGGGAGATACATGAGATAGAGGGAGAGAGAGAGTGTGGAGGGAGATATGTGAGAGAGGGAGAGAGAGAGGGAGAAAGACAGAGTGGGAGAGAGTGAGAGAGAGGGAGTGGGAGAGGGAATGGGAGAGAGATAGAGGGAGTGAGTGAGGGACATACCTAATAGAGGGATTAGGGTAGAGAGTTTAACTAGGTTTAAGGGTTTAAGTGTTGAGGGATTAGGGTTGAGGTTATTGGGTAGAGGGTAGAGGGTAGAGGGTAGAGGGTTTAAGGGTTTAGGATTTAAGGGTTGAGGGTTGAGGGTTTAGGGTATAGGGTTGAGTGTTTAAGGTTTTAAGGGTTGAGGGTATAGGGTTGAGGTATTAGGGAAGAGAAGGTGGGATGTATGGAGGGAGAGATGGAGGGAGAAGTGAGATAGAGATAAGGAGAGAAGAGGAGGGAGGGACAAAGATAGATGAGGGTTGAGGATCCAATGTATAGAGTAGATGGTTGAGAATTGAAGGTATAGGGTTGAGGACCTATATGGTTGATGGTTTAGGGTATTTATTTGAGGGTATAGGGTTTAAAGGGGATGGGAGAGAGATAGATGGATTGAGTGGTGAGAGAGATACCTGAGAGAGGGAGAGGGGGTAGGATGGAGAGAATTGAAAGAGAGAGAGAGGGAGGGAGTGGGAGAGAGATAGAGGGAGGGAGGGTTAAGGGTAGAGGGTAGAGGGTTTAATGGTTTAGGGTTTAAGGGTTAAGGGTTTAGGGTTTAGGGTAGAGGGGAGAGAGATAGAGGGAGTGAGTGAGTGTGTGAGAAAGAGAGACCTAAGAGAGAGAGAGGAGTGAGTGAGAGGGGGTGGGAAGGAGAGACCTAAGAAAGTAGGGTGGGAGGTAAGTGAGGCCTGACAGAGAGGGTTTGTTGAGATAAGTGAGGCCTAATCCCTCAACCCCTATACCTCTTAATCCCTCAACCCTCAACCCTCAACCCTCAACCCCCATACCCTCTTAATCCCTCAACCCTCAACCCTTAACCCTTAAACCCTAATCCCTCAACCCCCATACCCTCCTAATCCCTCTACCCTCAACCCTCAACCCTTAAACCCTAATCCATCAACCCCCATACCCTTTTAATCCCTTAACCCTTAAACCCTAATCCCTCAACCCCCATACCCTCCTAATCCCTCAACCCTCAAACCTTAAACCCTAGTCCCTCAACCCCTCAAACCTCAACCCTTAAACCCTAATTAGTCAACCCCTCTATAATATTAATCCCTCAACCCTTAAACCCTAATTAGTCAACCCCTCTATAATATTAATCCCTCAACCCTTAACCCTTACCCCTCAAACCTTAAAGCCTAATCCCTCAACCCCTATACCATGTCAACCCTCTCTATACATACCTCTTCCTCCATCACTCTCTCTTTCCATCCCTCTCTATCTCACTTATGCCTCCTTCCCTACCTCTTTCCCTCTCTACTCTCTATCTCTCCTCTCCCTTCCTCTTCCTACCTCTCTCTGTCTCTCTATCCCTCTCTTTCTCTCTCACTCTCTCCTCTCTATCTCTACCTATCACCCCCTCCTCTCTAAATCACCATTCCCTCTCTCCCAGTTTCCCTCCTTACCTCTCACTCCCTCCTCTCTAAATCACCATTCTCTCTCTATCCCACTTTCCCTCATTCCCTCTTTATGTCTCACTTATCCCTTTGTACCTCTCCCTCCCTCCAACCTCCCTCTCTCTCTTTATTTGTATTTCCCATTCTCTCCTTACCTCTCCACTCTCTATCTCACCACTCTCTCCATCTCACTCTCCCTCCTTCCCTCTCTCCCTCCTATCCATCCCTCTCTCCTTCCATCTCTACCTACCTCTCACTCCAGTACCTACCACTCTCTCCCTCACCCATCTTTCTCTCTTACTCTCTTTTTCCCTCTCTACTCTATATCTCTCCCCCCTTCCTTCTCTAATCTATTTCTCTCTCTCCCCCTTCCTCTGTCCCCTCATTTTCTCTCCTCTCACTCTCTCTCCCTCTCACACACACTCACCTCAATCTCCTCCTTTCCTCTCCCACCATCCCTCCACTCTCCACTTCTCTCTATCTATCATCTCTCTCTACATCTCCTTCCCTCTATATTTATCTTTATCTCCCCTCTCCCTCTCTTTACCCACTTCTCCCTCCATCACTCTATATCTCAACGTGTCTCCTCTCTCTCTCTCTCTCTCTCTCTCTCTCTCTCTCTCTCTCTCTCTCTCTCTCACACACACACACACCTCTATCTCCTCCCTACTTGTCCCTCCCTCCCCTCTCTAATTATCTCTATCTCTCCTCTCTCTACATCTCCTACCCTCTCTACCTATATTTATCTCCCCTATCCCTTTTTTTACCTACCTCTCCCTTCATCACTCTGTATCTCACCTATGTTCCCCTACCTACCTAGGGTTGAGGTATTAAGGGTCAAGGGTTGATAATTGAGGGTTGAGGGTTTAATTTATAGGGTAGAGGGTACATGGTACAGGGTAGAGGGTAGAGGGTTTAAGGGTTGAGGGTTGAGGGTTGAGGGTTGAGGGTTGAGGGTTGAGTGTTTAAGGGTTGATTTCCATAAGAAAATTAAGTGATTTTCCACTATTTTCATAAAAAACCCTAAGGTTTTTCCATCTAGACCTATCATTTTCCTATCTTTCCATATAAAATTCATTTTTCCCCTTTCCAAAAAATGCTCATATACTTTATATCACTACTGCTCCCTTAAAAAATCACTTTATATATATTATTTACCACCCAACCGCGGCCTCATACATGGGGGCCCACAGTATGGCGGTAATTGTTTGGGGGAGTCACATTAACCCTTACTGCTATACCACGGGGGGAAATCATACTATCCGCGGTAGCGCAGTGGTCGGGTAGTAGCTAACGTAGTAGGCATGGGATGTTTACCACGCCATCAGGCGTGGTTAAACCATAGACCGCTGTAAACAGGTAGCGGTTGGCGAAGGGTGACAGTGGACGGTTAGTGGGCGGTTGGTGAATGCAGCCAACATTGTAGAGTGGCTACCGCGGTACCGCTGGCAGTCAGGCTGGCGACCGCAGTAGTGTGGTGGCGGTGAGAAAACTGTAGCAACGTCGGTCAAAGCAGTTACCACGGTACCACACGTGATTAAACCACATACCGCGGTAATGGTAGCAGTCGGCGAAGGCAGTCAATGGAGGATAGCAGGGAGCGGTTAATGGTTGGCACTTTTATAGTGCTATAATACATTACTATTACTATTAATAATATATTATCAATATTTAAATTATTATATTACTCATAATATTGTATTATTACTTTGATATTACTATTATATCATTCTACTATTATAATATTCTATTATTCTTATTATTATAATATTATTATTCTTATTATATAATTTGTGAAATATTATACTTAGTAAATTATATTTATCCTTAATATTATATTATTAATAAAATATGATTAATTGTAGTATTAAATTATTAAATTATTGTTTTATTATTATACTAATGTTATTATGTTATATTATATTTAATTTTATTATATATTTATTATTATTATATTATATTATTTATATTATATTATATTTTTATTATATTATACTATATTATATTATATTATTATTATATTATAAATACTATTGACGAATCTTTAGGAGAAGTGGAAATTAACTATTATTTTGCCTATTTTTTAGAAAGTTGAACTATTATTTTACCCTTTTTTAAGAAATTAAGCTAAAAATAATGACATACACATAGGTGCACCCTCAACCCTCAACCCTCAACCCTTAAACCCTAATCAGTCAACCCCTCTATAATATTAATTCCTCAACCCTTAACCCTTACCCCTCAAACCTTAAACCCTAATCCCTCAACCCCTATACCATGTCAACCCTTAACCCTCAACCCTTAAACCCTAATCCCTCAACCCCTATACCCTCTTAATCCCTCAACCCTCAACCCTTAATCCCTAAACCCTCTTCTTGAGAGAGAGAGGGAGAGGTAGTGGGAGGGACACACTTGAGAGAGAGGCATAGGGAGAGGGAGAGGGAGAGGGAGATGGAGAGAGAGTGAGAGGGAGAGGGTATAGGAGGGGGAGACTTGACAAAGAGAGAGAGGAAGATGAGGTAGGACAAAGATACTTAAGAGAGAGAGGGGGTAGGAGGGAGAATCTTGAGAGAGAGAGGGGGATAAGGGAGAGTCTATATATCTCCCCTCCCTCTCTCTCTCAAGTCTCTCCCTCCTACCCCCTCTCCCTCTCTCAATTCTCTCTCTCTCTCTCAGTCACTCCCTCTATCTCTATCCCCTCTACCCTTAACCCTAAACCCTTAACCCTTAAACATTGAACCCTCTACCCTCTACCCTTAAACCATCCCACCCTCTTTCTTTCTCCCAAGTCTCTCTCTCCTACCACCTCTCCCTCTCTTAGGTCTCTCTCACTCACTCACTCACTCCCTCTATCTTTCTCCCCTCTACCCTTAACCCTTAATCCTTTATCCTTAACCTTAAAACCTAAACCATTAAACCCTTTTACCCTCTACCCTTAACCATCCCACCCTCTTTCTTTCTCCCAAGTCTCTCTCTCCTACCGCCTCTCCCTCTCTTAGGTCTCTCTCACTCACTCACTCACTCACTCCCTCTATCTTTCTCCCCTCTACCCTTAACCCTTAATCCTTTATCCTTAACCCTTAAAACCTAAACCATTAAACCCTTTTACCCTCTACCCTTAACCCTAAACCCTATACCCTTAACCCTTAAACCCTAAACCCTCTACCCTTAACTCTCCCTCCCTCTATCTCTCTCCAACACCCTACATTCCTCTCTCTCTCTCAACCCTCTCCCTCCTACCCCCTCTCCCCCTATCCCTCTCTTAGGTCTCTTTCTCAGTCACTCCCTCTATCTCTCTCTCCTCTAACCTTAAGCCTAAACCCTAAACCCTTAAACCTTAAACCCTTTTACCCTCTACCCTCTACCCTTAACCATGCCTCCCTTTATCTCTCTCCCACTACCTCCCTCTCTCTCTCAAGTATCTCCCTCCTAACTCCTCTCCCTCTTTCAGGTAGAGGGTAGAGGGGAGAGACAAAGGAAGTGACTAAGAGAGAGATAGTTGAGAGAGGGAGAGGGTTGAGAGAGAGAGATAGAAAGAGGGAGGGAGTGTAGAGGGTTTAAGGGTTGAGGGTTGAGGGTTGAGGGTTTAAGGGTCAAGGGATTAAGGGCTGTGGGTTGAGGGATTAGGGTATAGAGTTTACTTGGGTTTAAGGGTTTAAGGTTTGAGGGTATAAGGTTGATGGTAGAGGGTATTGGGTTTAAAGTAGAGGGTATCGGGGTGAGGGTTGAGAGAGACTTGAGAGAGGGAGAGGGGGTAGCAGGGAGAGAATTGAGAGAGAGATGGAGAGAGAGGGAGTGGGAGAGGGATAAAGAGTAGAGGGTAGAGGGTTTTAAGTGTTTAGGGTTTAGGTTTAAGGGTAGAGAGAGAGAGAGGTAGAGATGGAAAGAAGGTAGAGATATTGAGAGAGAGGAGGCAAGGAGGGAGAGAGAAATAGGTATAGAGGGAAAAATAGGTAGAGCCTTAAACCCTAATCCCTCAACCCCCATACCCTCTTAATCCCTCAACCCTCAACCCTTCAACCCTAATCCCTTGACCCCTATAGGTCCTCTTAATCCCTCAGGTTTTCAGGTTGCCATAAGGAGTATTCAGATTTTCAGATCCCAGTGCAGTTGCAGGCACATTCTGTGAATGTTTTGTTGAATATCCCTCAAGTTTTCAGGTTTCCATAAGGAGTATTCAGATTTTCATATGATAGTAAGAATAATGAAATGTAGACTGATGAGATGAATATGAATCAGATTGAATACAATGATTTCCTGAAGGTTTTCAATGACAGTGGATATTGCAAGGTAGGTGGAATGGATAGTTTCCAAAGAAATCTGATGAGCTCTATTCAGAACAAAGTTTATGACAGAGGAAAGTGTAGGTTTTTCTTTTTGAGATGGCCTAGGGCCATCCCTAATGGTTTAATTTTTTAAACCAAAGAAGGTATAGAGGATTAAGGATTCCCATTGCATGGACAATTCTTAGCAACGCCTCTTTAAAAAATTATCTTCCATGCACAGTAGTTTAGGGTTTTCCACTTCTCCATTTGCTCTATTTTCACATTATTCATCTGTTCATTTCCTCCATTTTTCATCGCCTTCATTTTTCATGGCTTTGCTTGGTCTGCTTTACCAAAGATACTCTAGATTCTTGCAGTGGTTTGCAAAATCACTCATCATTTTCCATAAATTTCCATCAAAACCCTGAGGTATTTTATTTGTTCATGCCTTATATTTTCCCTATTTTTCCCATAAAAGTCATTATCCGCCCTCACATATTCCCCCCATTTAATTCCATCTAGACAGTAAACGAAAGTATAGGGTATAAATGAAATAAAAATTTAATATTTTGATGAAAAATATTAAATTTAAACGGGAAAACCTTAGGGGTTTTTAATGAATTTTTTGAACTAGGGAGAGAGATAGAGGGAGGGAGGGTTAAGGGTAGAGGGTAGAGGGCTTAGGGTGTAAGGGTTAAGGGTTTAGGGTTAAGGGTTAAGGCTGTTAGAACTGAAATTTTCCACAAGAATTCCTAGGATTTTCCTATTATTTTCCATGAAAATCCATCAAAACCTTAAGATATTTTATTTATTCATGCCTTACATTTTCACTATCTTTCCCATAAAAGTCATTAACCGCCTTCTACACTTTGCCCCCATTTATTTTCTTATATTTCATTACCTTCTCATAAAAAATTTAGCTTTACCGCCATTCAAAAGGGCCAAAAAATAACCTGTAACCCTTACCACCCCTTTCATTTTCACTCTATAAGTCTTTACCGCTTTACCATGGCCTCCCACTAAGGGGCTTGCGGTATAGTGGTAGTAGTTTGAAATGGGCATGAAGTGTTTAACGCGCTACTGCGCACGGTCGATTCATTGACCGCAGTAGCGTGGTAAACCGTTAGCAACCAACGAAGGCAGTGGTGAGCGATTAAAGAAGGCAGTCAAGGTTCCACTGTGGTACCGCTAGTGGTCAAACAATAGACTGCGGTAGCATGGTGGACGGTAAGTCTTCAATGATGTGGCAGTTAGGACATCTTACCGTAGTACCGCAGAGGGTTATCTTAAAGACTGTGGTGACCGTGGTAAACAGGAGGAAATGGCTAGTGGTCACACCGTAGTACCATAACCGTGAAAATGAAGACCGCGGTGCCTATGGTAAACTATTGGGAGAAGCGGCTAATGGTTACCGCAGTACCGCTGATAGCAAATGCAAAGACCGCAGCAGCGCGGTAAGTAATGATGGAGACCGCAATGGTCAGCATGGGGTCGGGTACCGCCATACCGTGGGTAGAAAAGTCAAAGCCCGTGGTAGAGCGGTAAACACAAGGGAAGCCTCGGGAAAAGAAATGTTAAGGGCGGTATAAATAATAGAGTGAAAAATTAAAAGTTGAACTATAGTCTAAATATTTGATTTGCCGATAAAGGAAATATAATCAAATATTTTTGCCATAAAATACAAACGGTCATAACTGGAAATTAAGGGGCATGACTCTTCAATTATAATGTATAAATGATTTGAAAATCTACTGTAAAAAAAAAAAAAAAATTAGGATAGGATAGATTGTTGTAAGTACTATATTTTCAGAATGATGACATTCGAGGAGGCTATGTTGCATGTATGAATTTCAAGGAAGATAATGAAAAATAGTTAATTTGGTGATTTCATCCTAGCATCAATTGTTTGTTGAATTCTTGTGATTATTTGATTGTCTCCAATCTGATGTTTCTTGATTGTTTAAATTGAAGTATCAAGTATATATTCAATTTATCAGTACACATTTGTTGTTTCTGTGTGATTTGGTTCATTGGATTCTTTAAAGAAGAATTAAAAATCCCTTCAATCAATTAGAGTAATCTGGGAATGTCATTTGGATCAGTAAGAAGAATCAGATAGTTAGATTTGATATTCTGCCTCAAATAGGGTTTATCAAGTACATTCTTGCATGTTTATACCAGTTGTAAACTCATAATTATATGTCAAACAATTAGAGAACCTGCTAGATAGAAACCATTCATTAAAGGATTTCATTTGACTCTGTTTTACCCAGCAAGGCACTAGTCTCCCTTATTTTCATTACATTAGTTTTGTTCTTTTCATTTTACATCTCTTAATTGAACATATTAATACATGCCTTGATATTACATATACAATTTATACCAAATTAGGATCATATATTTCCACTATCAAATTGCCATTTGTGGATAGTTAGGTCAAGTAGGAAACATAATTCAAAATCTGTGTCACTCATATAGGTGCACCCGCCTAGGTTTAACAGAGCCTTAAGAGTGGGAGAGAGATAGAGGGAGGGAGGGTAGAAGGTTTAAGGGTTTAGGGTTTAGGGTTAATGGTAGAGGGGAGAGAGAGAGACCTGAGAGAGGGAGAGGGGGTAGGAGGGAGAGTCTTGAGAAAGAGAGGGATGGAGGTAGTGGGAAAGAGATAGAGGGTAGAGTGTAGATGGTTTAAGGGTATAGGGCTAAGGGTAGATGGAAGAGACATAGGAGTGAGTGAGTGAGAGAGAGACTTGAGAGAGGAAGAGGGTGTAGGAGGGAGATGGTTGAGAGAGAGAGGGTAGAGGATTTAAGGTTTAAGGGTTTAGATTTTAGGGTTAAGGGTAGAGGGGGGAGAGATAGAGGGAGTGACTAAGAAAGAGAGACAAGTGAAGAGAAGGTGGGATATATGGAGGGAGAGATGGAGGGAGAAGTGAGATAGAGATAAGGATTGAAGAGGAGGGAGGGACAAAGATAGATGGATTGAGTGAGTGAGAGACAGACCTGAGAGAGGGAGAGGGGGTAGGATGGAGAGACTTGAAAGAGAGAGAGAGGGAGGGAGTGGGAGAGAGACAGAGGGAGGGAGGGTTAAGGGTAGAGGGTAGAGGGTTTAAGGGTTAAGGGTTTAGGGTTTAGGGTAGAGGGGAGAGAGATAGAGAGGGTTAGTGAGTGTGAGAAAGAGAGAAGTAGAGGGTAGAGTTAAGGGTAGAGGATAGAGTG
>CM021108.1:530540329-530563803 GCA_007115665.2 Sequoiadendron giganteum
GCACATTAGGGAATAACATTAATAAAGGAACCATTAAACTTATCCCTAAAGAGGTCCAGATACAACGTTAATCAAGAACTAGATATTATTACCCTGCTTAATGCCTCATACAACATTGATACTTGTGGATATCCTCCCCAAGTTTATTAGCACTACACAAAATGGCTTCATCAAGGGAATCTATACATTTTGGAAAATCTCTTAAACAACTAGGAATCCATAGAGTGGGCTAGAAACTCTAACCAAAACTCAGGAATTCTCTTATTAGATTTTGAAAAAGCCTATAATCATGTTGAATAGTCACTTTTGATGATTACTCTTGAATATTTTGGCTTCTCAAGTGGGTTTTGTCAAATGGTGAGATCTATTAAATGACGTTGTAGCTCAAATTGATATTAATAAGTCTTTGTCTGATCAATTCCCTTTGCAAAGGTCAATTAGGCAAGGTTGTCCTCTTGCACCTGCATTGTTTGTAATAGCCTCAAATGCTAGCTTCTACATTCTAAGAGATAATAGCTTGTTACCTAAAGTAAAAGGTATACATCTCCCTAATGGAGATGAACTATTAAACATACAATTTATAGATGATACTAAAATATTTGATAACCTAGAAGAAAGAAACCTATATTATCTTATGTACAAGCTTAAGTTATTTTGTGAAGCCTTAGGAGCCATAACCCCTAAGGAAAAATCTATAATGCTTAGTTGGAACAAGAGCCCACCAAGTTGGTTCAGTAAGTTCGAATTTGAATGGGGAGGGCCCAATAAATAAGTTAGATACCTTGGTATTCCATTTATTGTCAACCCTTATTTGAAAGACATGTGGGATTGGGTTAAAACTAAAATTGATTAGAAACTTTTCCAATGGAACAAATAATATCTCTCATTGGCTAGGAGATTTCAAGTGTGTCAAAAAAAATTATCCTCTTAAATTATGTATTACACCTTAGTCTGGCTATTTAATAGTTACCAAGTAAATGAAATCCAATAAATGATAAGGCAATTTCTTTGGTTATACATGAAAGGAAATAGGAAAGAACATGTTAAATGGGAATGGTGTTGCATAAACAAGATGGAGGGAGGACTAAGGTTGAAATATCTAAAATAACATGGCATATCCTTAGCAGGTAAGTATATCTTGAATGCATTAAATGGAAATGAACCATGAAAAGCTCTAGTTTTGAACAACATTCGGTCAGTTGTGCCAAAATAAAATAAGTTGGAAACAACTCCCCTTAAATGACATATTATTTAGGAGCTTTTTTATAATGCTAGTTGGTTCTAATGTCTTCAAGAGTTTATGGAAAGCATGAGAAATCATTAAAACACAATTTAAGAATTGTGAATTTTTTAATCTAAGCAAGGGTATTGTGTATCATGAGAGATCAACTTGGTGGAACCTCTCAAAAAAAGGGAAACCCCTTGCATTATTGCAAGGCTACTTAGCTAAATATTGGCACTTAAAAGGCATTAAATGCTTTAAGGACATAATATGTAATAATCATCTAAAATCCTAGTTAGATCCGAGTTCTGAATACAAGATCCCTCCTTCATAGTGGAGAACATACTCTACCCTTAGGGAAGCTTGTAGAGCCATACAATTCGATGGATGCATTTTAGTAGACAATGAGTTTTGAGACTCTATCAGTTTTTTTAGATGGAACAAAAATTCAAAATTTAAAACCTACAATAATCTACGGAGCCTTAAGCTACTCTCAAGATCTTCATAACTACCTTAACAAATGTTGGAGTCTAAATCTAGATGGAAAACAATAATCCAAAATTTTCAAGTTGTTGCGGTCTGATACACTAGAACCAAAGATTGCCAGCTTTAAATGGTTATTTGTGTTAAAAAAACTTCCCTTTGATATGCCATCTAATTTCTTGAACTCACAACTAGAAAGCATTAGGCATATCTTTTTTAGATGTTTGTTTGCAAAGAAATTTGGAATATGTTTTTGGCTAATCTTGCAGAATGGGGGAATAAAGGCAATAACAAATGGTAGGAAATTCTTTTTTGTTTTATAGATGGTTAAGTAATTCTTATAATTTATTTTGGTCTATTATGTAAACTAATATTTTATGGGCAATATGGAAAGCTAGAAATGAGGATATTTTTTAAGGTACAAAGAGAGTACTTATTAAGTCGTATAGAAGACTCATACTTTTCAATATTTCTATGTAGGTTACAATCACTATGGAGAGCTCAAAAGAAAAAATGGTGAAGCTAATAAAGGAAGGATCAGTAAATTCCAACAAGCCAAAGACTAGATGTGGAAAGTGTTGGCCTTTCAATGAAGCTGAAAATACCCCTTTTATGAAAAGCTTTATGGGATTCCAAAAGAAATACAACTCAAATATCCAGCTGAGACATCATGGAGAATAGGTTGGACTAATGAATGATAGGATGATAGGGATAAAATTCTGCTTAGTTAACAACGTTTGATGATCATAGAATAAGGTATAATTTTGTTTTGTATGGTAATATGTAAAGGAGTAGATATAAGTAAGATCCTACATGACCTCAAAACTATTAAGGCTGAATATTCTGATGATTCTATAAAATTAATATAAAAAAATCCACTATCAAACTCTTCTCAAATTGAACTTACAATAAAACTTTTTGTATTTTTACCATTTTGATATGAAACCACTATCCTTTGTTTGTAGAACTGAACCCTAGATGAGGTAAAGTGTAAAACGCACAAAAATGGAGGGCACAAAAATGTTGTGACACCAAGAGTTGACAATGGAGCCTTTGACAAAAGGACACTCCAAACTCTACCAAATGTGGCCCATGTTGATAGGGATGCCACTAGCATGTTAATAGTGAAATGCACATCGCGTTGACATTCTTATATTTAGATGTGAAGGTTCTGGCAAGCAAACTGTATTCTTTATTTAAGGATAAAATTGAATAACCTGTAGACTCTGGTTTTTAGTATTTAATGTCACTAAGGTCTCCTCCCACGTTGGGTCCCAATTCCATGATCACACGCGGCCTAAAACTGTGAAAAGGCTAATTCATTGGTTTGCTTTAAAGATTTAAGGTATGCTCCACTAATCTCTGCGTGCCTAATAATTAGGGCAATCTATTTTGCTCATGATAGAATCAGATTCTTCCTTATAAACTATTTGAGTTACATAGAGTAGCTAAGCTATCCATCGTTGTCACTTTGTCAACCAACCAACTAATGCATTTTGCTTAGAGTTTAAGTTCAGAGAAGAATATTATATACTTAAATTATGAAGTCAGCACTTCATGCTCTTATGTGAGAACTCATGGATCATGGGCCCTTTGATTATACTCCTGGCCGACAGGGCATCACATTTGTTCTTTAAATACCCATCATCTGGAATACCTGTCATGCACCCAAAACCTTTTTGATATTCTTTGAGCTGTTTTTTGTTGTGATTTATCACTTTAAAGCCAATGGGTTTCGAAAAGGGTGATGACAACAGCAAGTAAGGAAAAGAATAGTTATGTCCATTATGTTGGCTTGCTTCTGCAATTTTTTTGGAATGTTAAAGAATGATTTGTGATGACGAATGTGAATGCAGGTGGTGGACAAGGGAGGCTGTGGCAGTGGTCACAGGGGCAAACAAAGGAATAGGCTTGGAAATTGTACGTCAGTTGGCAGAAAATGGTTTAACTGTTGTTCTCACTTCAAGAGACCTCAGTAGGGGATTGACAGCCACCAAAAGCCTTCATGATGAGGGTCTCAACAACGTTGTATTCCATGAGCTGGAAATACAGAGCTTGCAGAGCGTTTCAGAGTTTGCAATGTGGTTGAAGGATAACTATGGCGGTCTGGACATCTTGGTATGATTGAGCTTAAACAACTGGCATAGTTTGTTATTTAAGTCATCTTAAACTACCAATACCAAACTTGGGTCTACTTTTAAGCATACGAGGAATATAAGAATCTAGGTTGACCTTCTGAAATGATTAGGCTATGGTGAATGGGTTCTTGCAGGTCAACAATGCTGGCATATTTGGTACCACCATTGATAAAGAAGCTGCGATTCAAGCTGCTTGCGTTTCACAAATGCAATATGATTTATTGGTAAAGTTTAACTTTGTACACAATATATTTTCTCTTTCTCTCAAATTAATTTCTGATTGGATGGACAAAGCAAAATTCTAACATGCATCATTATAACCTCTGTTTGGAATCGCCTTCTACCTTAATCTCAAAGCAAAGTTTTAAAATGCATCATTATAACCTCTGTCTGGAATCGCCTTCCACCCAGTATAGGATTGGCAAAGCAAAGTTTTAACACGCATCACTATAACTGTCATCTCAAGCCGCCCTCCACCCAACATAAGATCAGCAAAGCAAAATTCTAACATGCATCATTATAACCTCCATCTGGAACTGTCCTAATCGACAAAGCAAAGTTCTAATATGCATCACTATAACCTCCATCTGAAACTGCCCTCCACCTAATATAAAATCGACAAACCAAAATTCTAACACGCATCACTATAACTTCCATCTGAAACTACCTCCACCCAATATTGATTCTTAATTTATTTTATTTTTTAAATTGTTCTTGGTCACAGAGCGATTCAGTTTTCGCCCAAGCATTCAAGACAAACTACGAGATGTCCAAGAAATGCATAGAAACAAACTACTATGGGACGAAAAGAATCACAGAAGCATTAGTGCCACTGTTGAGACCAGAAGGTCGAATTGTGAACGTTTCATCAGAGGCCGGATTGCTACGGGTATAAAATATCTTCTTGCTATAATAATCATGCCATGTTTATTCAATTTTATCATCAAATCTTCTTCCTGAGTTAACAACTGTGATCTTTTACAGTTGCTGAAGAACGATTCCCTTCGAGCCCAGCTTTCCAACGTTTCAAAAATAACAGAGGGATTAATTGACAAGATGCTTGAAATGTTTCTGCTTGATATGAAAAGTGGTAAATTGGAAGGAAAAGGTTGGCCTTGTTTTACACCCCACTATTCTCTGTCAAAGATTGCTTTGAATGCTTATGCTCGTCTGCTCGCTCAGAAATTATCAGAGAGAAGCATATATGTGAATAATGTGCATCCAGGAGATGTTCAAACGGACATGACTGATTATCTGGGAAGTTTAACGCCCTCTCAAGGAGCCCACAGCTGTGTAATGGTAGCTCTGCTTCCCCCTGGTGGGCCTTCTGGACAGTATTTCTTGATGAAAGAAGCCCATTCATTCTGAGGGTACCCTAATTTTATTTGAAAGCATAAGCATGTGCTGTTGTATTAGTTATATATTATATTTAAAATGCAGTGTAAACTGCCTTTTGTAACCAAATGTTGGGATCAAGTCCCAGCGTATATATTATATCACCTAGGAGGCAGATTCCCCAAGTTTTCTGTGATGACTGTACAAGATACGTATCTCACTGTATTGGAATGTAGGTTTGTTGTCATGGCTTCACATGATATATAAAAGAATAAAGGAGAATGTCTGGACAATATGTATACACTGAACGACCTTATGCACAGAGCTCAATTAATATAAATATAAGTATCTGGATAATATGGAAATCTTTCTCTGCATACTTAGGTTTTTATGAAAAGAAAAAGGAGATAATAAGTTGGGATTCTATTCTAATTTTATAACTATTATGTAATTACTTTAATATATATTGTCTAATAAGTTTGAATTAGACACTCAAGAACTGTTTTTTTTGGTTTGTATTCAAAGAACAGTTAATAAATGGTGTTTGAAAATAGATTATGTCATCAAATTTAATTATAAAAAAATGTTAGGAATTAGCTGTTGTACATCTTGAAATGAATTATTTAATTATGTAAATAAATATTTATCTGTGATACATCTTTAAGAGATGTGTTAGTTACATTAAATATTTATTTGAGTACATTTGTAAAGTTGTGCAATTGATTAGATATTTTATGTGTGAGTTGCACATGGAAAATATATTTAATAAAAAAAAATAGTACTATGGTTTTGTGTACTCATGGTTTTGAGAAATGGTTTCACCTCACCGCTTGGATGTTTTGTAAGAGCTTAATTTTATGAAAACAATCACATGTTTAGTGGTTGAGGTTGACTATTTTGTTGTTTGACTTGGTTGTTATTGTATTGAGCTCTCCATACATTCAAGTGTATTGTAATGTTTTCATTGTTGAATAATACATTGAGTGTAGATGTTTTTTGAGGCTGAATTTTTCTTGAATTTTTTTCCTAAATATATCTTGTATTCTATTATGATGTTTCTTTAATCTTTGTATTATGATTAGCTTATAAGCTTGTGTATATATTTTTCTCTCATAAAATTATGTAAAAATGACTTGATCAACTTGTTTAAAAAAAAAGAGAAGAGAAGGATAATCCTGCCTACTTTTAATAATAAAATCAATTAAAATTGAACTGCTAGTTACTTCAGGGGAAGATGTGTGTGTCATTGGGTGATGTAGGCATCTTTACATGGGGAAAGATAAATAACTCACCTTCAAAGAAGCACTGCCAAGTCTTGAAAATCCATTCCTGAAGATCAAGCAATTTAGGTCAAAAAATAAAAAAAACCTGCAAACTAGAGCATGACTCAATAGAAAATTCTCGAGCTCAACAATTTTTGGAGTCCATGGTTATTTTTGGAATGGTTCAAAAAGACTTAAAGCAGAGGGTAGAACCCTTCATATGTAAGATTATATATCCTCCCTGGTCATCCCTGGACATAGATTCATCTTGTAGTATATATGTCCCATTTGACTTAATTGATGTTTAGAAATATAAATTCTATTTGATTGCTATTTCTAAATATTTATTATATAGGGATACATCTATATTCCGTAGGGATATTTGTTCATATATTTTATCTATTTAGAGAATATTTAAATATCTCAATTGATAAATACAAAAAATATATTCAAAGCAATTCAATTTCAATAAGATATCATAACCATATTATTTCTTTTGCTTGTGTAAATGAATAATGTCATAGTTGAAGGTAGTTATTTCAAATTAAAAGGGGATTTTGATTGAAGAACCTCCCAATGTCTTTTAGCAAATTAACAACCTCTTGAACTAGCGTATATTTGTCGATTTTCTAGTTGATGATTGCACAAATATTTTGTTTGACCCTTTGTGAACACACATACATCCATATTACTACCACTTCCTAAATCATTGAATATTCTAGAATGCATAGCTTCACAAACCAATGATATTCCCTCCTCTCTACTCATCCCTTCTTTGTATTTTGTTTCAATATTGCCAAGACATCTTTCATTTAGAACAACAAAAAAATAAATTGATTCCTATTTCTTGAAGTAGATAAATCATTTATGATGTGTGCATGCTTTAGAAACATTTTTTCTTTCATAAGCTTGTAAAGGGGAACTAGCATTTGAGGAAAAGGAAATGTCCAAACCGATTTCATTGAATTCAAGGATTTTCAACTTGAGCTTTGAGCCAAGCTTAAAATGTAGTTTCATTTTTGTAGAAATGTGGCTTTTAGGGTGAGGTAATGTCAGTAGTGGTGATTATGATGCACAAGTTGTTAATAGTTTCAAGGACTAGATATATAATGTTTATCAATATCTTCTGCTAGAGCTTCAAGTTGTGTCAACTGATATTTGCAACATTACAACATGAGATTTAGGTTGTATAGGCACCTTAGTAGTTGAAAGAGTTTCATATTTATGATAACTCTTTGGAATATCAAGCGATTTAAAAAGTGTATTATTAGATGTTGAGAAATTTCAATTAAAGGTTGGTAAATTTATTACTATTCTTAAGAATTATTCCAAAGAGATTTTAAGGTAGAAGTCATCTACACTAAGTAGGAAATTTCTTTCAATTATAAGATAATCCATTTCTTTCAATCCTTAATGTTGTACAAGATTGGTCATCAAGGAATATGATGTTGGTTTTTAAGAGCTAATGTCTATGACTAGTACATAGGTTGATAGTAGGATCATTGAGGGGTGCAATGTATTTTCCATCCTATCTAGATAACATGATACTCAATGTGAACCTATACTTGGATTTGGATAGGCTAATAGGGTGTTCATAAAATAAGTTATGTGATGGCTATTTGGGTTTGTATGATAGTAGTATCTAGTTTGTAGTCACGACACAACCCAGGCTTGTGGCCTTGTACAATTAATTATAATTCTAGTATATTATTAGCATTTAAGAACCTCATGTATATAAATTTAAAATTGGGAAGACGATGTGAGCCATTAGTATAACTATTTATGGAATTTAAATGTGATGTGATGAAGTGATTAACATAAAAAAATAGCAAGCTAAATAGATCTATAAATTCATAAATGAAGGTGAAGTGCTTCCATGGCCAAAATAAACCATTGTGTTGCCTAGTATTATGGGTGATTTACCTATGCTCATTAAAATGAAGGGTTGTGTGGTATTCTAAAGTCATAATGAATAAATGCATCCAAGATGTTACTCCTACATTGTTCAATGTTTTTATATCTAATGGTTCTTGTATTCCTTAAGGATCGTGGAGAGGAGTAGCAAGAGATCTTAGACGAAATTTGTATTATTGGCTAGTTCGATGATGACTTGGCTTGACGAGCTTAGTGGGGACAGACAAAGTATTTTAAAATTTTAAAATTACCTCTTTTCTCTTGCTAAAAAAGGATGTTAGCTATAAAATATGTTCGGACCTTACATAGTAGAACAAAGTTGTAACATTGATCATAATGATCATTAAACTAAATTTTAAAAAGATGTAGCTTTAATCATAGATATTGTTTCTAAATATAATATTTTACAGTGTTTATTGTAGAAATCTTTTATTAATTTTATAGATAACATATTTTCTCTTCTCTGAAATCAAAATCCAATAGAGTTTAGGGAAACAAACTTATAATATGCACTATTATAACCTCTGTATGAGCTGCCCTCCACCATTAAATCAATACCCAGTAAGATTTGAGAAAACAAGATCTTAATATAAACTACTATAACCTCCATCCGCATGAAGTACCCTCCACCCAATATGAATTGATTTATTTATCATATTAGATTTCATTTTCAACTTCTTTTTATATAGTCTTTGTTCACAGAGCGATTCAATTTTCGCCCAATTAGCATTCAAGACAAACTACGTCATGTCCAGGAAATGCATAGAAATAAACTACTATGGAACGAAAAGAATCACAGAAGCATTGCTGCCGCTGCTGAGACCAGAATGTCGAATTCTGAACGTTTCCTCAGAGGCCGGATTGCTACGTGTATAAAATATCTTCTTGCTATAATAATCATGCCATATTTATTTAGTTTTATCAGCATTTCTTCCTGAGTTAACAACTGTGATCTTTTGCAGTTGCTGAAGAACGATTCCCTTTGAGCCAATCTTTCCAACGTTTCAAAAATAACTTTTTCTTGATGAAATAAGCCCATTCATTCTGAGGGTATCTTAATTTAATTTGAAAGCATAAGCATGTGCTGTTGTATTAGTTATATAATTATATTTAAAATGCAGTGTAAACTGTTATTTGTAATAAAATGTTGGGATCAAAGGCCAGCGTAAATATTATATCACCTAGGAGACAAATTCCCCGAGCTTTCCATGATAGACTGTAGAAGATACGTATCTCACTGTATTGGAATGTAGGTTTGTTGTCATGGCATATAAAAGAATAAAGGAGAATATCTGGATAATATGGAAAGCTTTCTCTGCGTACACTTAGGTTTTTTGTGGAAAGAAAAAATAAATAATAAGTGAGGATTCTATTCTAATATATAACTGTTATCTGGAATTTATATATATGTAATTACTTTAATATATATTGTTTAATAAATTTGAATTATAAGAGCAGTTAAAAAATGTGTTCGAAAGTAGATTATAATAATCAATAGATCATTAGATTAATCATAGGAATAAGGTGTTATATATCTTGTACAAGAAATGAATTATTTAATAATGTAAAATAAATATTTATTTTGGGTACATCTTTAAAAGATATGTTTAGCCACATCAAATATTTATTAAGTACATTTGTAAAGTTGTACATAATATTGGTTAAATATTTTATGTGTGAGTTGTACATAGAAAAAATATTTAATTTTGAAAAACTTAGTATCATGGTTTTGCATACTCATGGTTTTGAGACACGTGGTTTTGTGTACTCATGGTTTTGAGACATGGTTTCACCTTATCATTTGGTTGTTTTGTGTGAACTTAATTTTATAAAAACAAGCACATGTTTAGTGGTTGAGGTTGACTATTTTGTTATTGTATTGAGCTCTCTAATATTTTCATTGTTGAATAATACATTGAGTGTAGATGTTTTTGAGGCTGAATTTTCTCTCTTAGAATATTTTCTTAAGATATATCTAGTATTATATTGTGATGTGTCTTTGATATTTGTATTATGATTATTTTATGAACTTGTATACATGTTTTTTTTTATGTAAGAAATAATTTGATCAACTTGTTCCTAACCCAAAAAAAAAACCATTCTTCCTAAACTTCAGGTTGGCAAATATGTGTGTCATTCGGTGATGCTAGAGCATGTACTTTTCCTTTTCCATTTTAGTTCAATTCATTCTTGCTCTTGGGTTGGCATACCAATGGCCTTAATTGATCTGACTCAACTCTAGTAGTAATCAAGGGACCGTCCAACATAGCCTCCCAATCCTTGGAGTAAGGCCTTGTTTAGAGTAAGATCATTCAAAACTTTATAAGAGAGTGAAGTCTTATCAAGAACCAAGTATTTAGGAGAGAGAGTAGTGGAGGCCTTAGGAGTCTTAATGTCTCTTGTGGCAACACATGATGTTGTGCTTTAGCTCCATTCAAGTAGGTATAGAACGTATCTTCAAAGAAGCAGTGCCAAGTCTTGAAAATCCATTCGTGAAGATCAAGCAATTTAGGTCAAAAGCTATAAAAACCTGCAAACTATACCATGACTCGATAGAAAATTCTCGAGCTCAACAATTTTTGGAGTTCATGGTTATTTCTGGAATGGTTCAAAAGACTTGAAGCAAAGGATATAAGCCTCTATATTTTTGCTTTGAGAAGCAGCCCCGACTTCACTACCAGTCATAGGAGAAAGATTTTGGATGAATATATAAATGAAGTGATCCCCTTTGTAGTAAAGGATCGTCTAGGGCTCATGATGGATGCCCTATGCCCTGTCGTAGAGAAGTTAATAATTTTCCCTCGTTATCTACAAACTCCTCATTCATGTAAGATTATATATCCTCATGCTCAGATGAAGTCGATTGGTCATCCCCAGATACATATTCCTCTTGTAGTGTATATGTCCCATTTGACTTAATTGATGTATAGAAATATAAATTATATTTTACCATTATTTTTAAATATCTATTACATAGAGATACATCTATCATGCAGAGAAGCAATTGGTCGTGCATTTTACGTATTTAGATCTTTCGATTGATATAGAGAACATCTATTCAAAGCTCTCTAATTTTAACAATTGATATGAATGTCATATCACTTCTTTTGCTTGTGTAAATGGATAATTTGATAGTTGAAGGTCATTATTAATAATTGAAAGGGCTTTCTGGTTGATAGAACTTTAGTATTCCCTTAAGAAAATAAATAACCTCTGGAACTAACATATGTCTATGGATTTGATACTGATGATTTAACAAAAAAAAAAATTTGACCCTTTTTATACAACTATATTACTACCACTTCCTAAATCATTGAAGATTCTAGAATGGAAAGTTTCACAAATTAATGATATATTCCCTCCTCTCTATTCAAACCCTCTTTGTATCTTAAATAAAGAATTGCCAAATAATAAAAATAAATTTCAATTCCTATTTCTTGAAGCAGATAAATCCTTTATGATGGGTGCATGCTTCAAAAGAAACCTATCTTTCATAAACTTGTATAATGGAACTATCATTTGAGGAAAGCATTTGCCTTTAACTATTTTAATTGAATCCAAGGTTTTTCAAATTAAGTTTTCACCCAAGGCTTAAAGTGTCTTTTCATTTTTGTTAGAGTGTGGTTTTCAAGGTGAGTATTGTCATTAATGGTGACCATGGTGTCCAAGTTGTTAATAGTTACAAAGACTACATATATGAAATTTACCAATATCTTCCACCAAAGCTTCAAATTATGTTGATATTTGAAACTTTGTCACATGAGATTCAAGTTGTATTGGTACTTTACTAGTTGAAAGAGCAGCATATATATGATAATTATTTGGGAGAATTTTCAAAGCTATTTGGAATATCAAGTGACTTAAAAAATGTATTGCTAGATGTTGAAAAATTGAAATTAAAGGTTAATATGTAATAGGGTGATCCCACAATATTGGTGTACAATTTTTGGCCAAATTGGACATTGAAATGTTTTTTTCTAACTTTAAAATCTTCACTTTTAGGCACCTATAGCGGCTAAACCGTGAGGAATTTGAAGATGATGCAAATTAGTGATTTGTGGCATTTTGTTTGTAGATTCTAAATATGTTTTTTCAAAAAAATTGGAATCATATTGCACTTATTTTTCCATCTCCTTTGAAAACTAGTTTTTTTTAGTAAACAACATTTTTAAGGAGTGACACTCACTGTATACAACATAACTTTTTTTCCATGAAGAATAAAATTCTAATTTTTTCGAATTTAGATTTGTAACAACGATATCTAGTGCTTCCAATTGGTTTCATTGTGTTTTATTGAATATTTTTTCCTTAATCAAGTTTTGAAGTCAAACCAATTACAATTTAGACATAGGCGGATCGTATACAACGTAACTTTTTTTGTATGTATCGAAATTCAAAAAAAAATTGTTGGATCAAGGACTTCAATATCTGGTGCACTCATATTTTTCAAATTTTTCTTTTGATAATTTGCTATTTTCACATGTGTAGAATAGAGAGCTTGATTTTTCATGAAAAACCTATGTTTAATAAAACTAACAAAAAAAATACATAATGAAACAAAAACATATTAAAATTATATTCGTTGGATAGCTCATCGAGGACTACCATCATCGAGTTGGGTTTGTGAAGTATCCTCCATTTTCATCCTCAACCCGAGCTTTGAAGGGAAAACTTCTGGATTTTTTTGGTGCCAGAGGGTGAGAAGGTGGGAAAAGGGGGGTTCAGGCAAACTGGGGGTGTTCAGGCAAAACAGGGGTGTTTAGGTGAACCAGGGGGGTTCGAGCGAACTCGGGTAAACCCATAATAGTGGTGTACAATTTTTATGAGGAAGGAAATTTGAGAAAATTCTCACGCATTGAAAATTTCATGTTTTAAAGGGTTCGTTCGAACTAGGGGGTTCGCAAAAACCCAAAAGAGGGGTTCGGTCGAACCCCTAGTTCGAGCGAACCCCCTTTTGCATGGTGGGTTCGCTCGAACCCTGTGATGCCACGTTCCCTTATGGGAAATTAAAAAAAAATGGGAGTTCAAGCGAACCCCCCTTTACCCTTTCAAGCGAAGGGGGGTTTGCTTGAACCCCTCTATTTTGCCCTTCTCCCCCTCTTCCACCAAATTTTAGCAAAATTTTTCCCTTCGAAGCTCGGGTTGAGGATGAAAATGGAGGAGACTTCACAAACCCAACTGGAAGATGGTAGTCCTCAAAACGATCTATCCAATGAATTAAATTTTAATATGTTTTGGTTTTATTATGTATGTGTTATTTTAGTTTTATTAAACATAGGTTTTCCACCGAAAGTCAAGCTCTTTGTTTTGCACATGTGGAAAAATAACAGATTATCAAAATAAAAATCTAAAAAATATGCTGAGGCTAGGTATTGATGTCCTTGATCCATTAAAAAAAAAAAATTGAATTTCGATACATACAGAAAAAGTTATGTTGTATACAGTCTCCCTATGTCTGAATTGCAATTTGTTTGACTTCGAAACTTGATTAAGGAAAAAATATTCAATAAAAAACTATGAGACCAAATGCAAGTGCTAGATATCTTAGTTACAAATCTAAATTTGAAAAAATTAGAATTTTATCCTTTATACAAAAAAAAATTATGTTGTATATGGTGAACGTCACTTTTTAAAAATGTTGTTTTCTGAAAAAAACCAGTTTTCGTGGGAGATGGAAAAAAAAGTGCAATCTGATTCCAAAAATTTTGAAAAAAATATTTTTAGAATCTACAGACAAAATGTGATGAGACTCTAGTTTTCATCATCTTCAAATTCCTCACGGTTTAGCCGCTATAGGTGCCCAAATATGGAGATTTAGTTAAAAATAATGATTGTAGTGTCCAGTTTGGCTAAAAATTGTAAACCACTATTGTGGGATCACCCCCCCCCCCTTTCAAAAACGGTTTTATTTGTATTTTTTTTGCGGGAATGGTGGGACCTTGCATTTAATGGGTTCGCTCAAACCCAAGTTCTAGCGAACCCTCTTTTGGTTCGCTCGTACTCAGAATTAGTATTCTTAAGAATTATTCCTAGGAGTTTAAGGTTGAAGTCATCTACATTACATAGGAAAATTGCTTTTAATAACAAGAGAATCCATTCTTTTAAGCCTTCATGTTATACAATCTTTGTCATCATGGAATATGGTGTTGATTTTGAAGAGCCAATGCCTATGGCTAGTAACGAAGTTGATAGTAGGATCATTGAGGGGTCTAATTTATTTTCTAGCCTAACCTAGATAACATAATATTTGATGTGAAGTTATACATAGATCTATATATGCTAGTAGAGTGTCCATACGATAAATTATGTGATGGATTTTAGATGGGGTTGTATAATAACAGTAGTTAGTGTGTAGTCATGACACAAACCAATTTTGTAGCCATACAAAATTAATTTTAATTATAATCCACCATTGATATTTTAGAGCCTCACGAATAGAAATATGAAATTAGGAAGACAATGTGAGTAATTATGTATCATTATACAACTATTGATGGAATTTAAAAATGATGACTGTAGAGAGTAGGAACAAAGTGAGCAATTATGTATCATTGTACAACTATTTCTATGTAGAAACAACTGATGTTTGCTCAAGCATAGATGCAAGAAATAAAACAAGACAGTCTTGTGCACAAGCATCATCGATTTTGTTGGAAATAATTAATTTCTTGTCTGAGCCCTTTTCTCACGTCAACTCCCCTGTTTCACCTACTTGTCAGGAGCTTTCAACGGTAATACATGTTTTTTGGGGATCTTCATCCCTGTTCTGCTCATGACTACAGAATTTATTGTGTTAGGTAAATTTGAATTTTGAGAGGGAATTTTGGAAGAAGACAAGAATAGACAAATAGAAGGAATGTATAATCAATTGGTAGGTTTTGTAGAAGATTTGCATAGTTGCAAGAAGGTAGTTGTTGCAACAACAATAGAGAATGTTCTATGAATGAAGTATAGAACTTGTACAGGGAGCAACAAATAGCTCCAGATTGTTCTATGTGTGCGAGGAGCAACAAATAGCTCCAGATAGCTACACTTACCTACAGTGTATGCAGGGAGCAACATATAGCTCTAGATGAATAGGAAGTAGAGAGAGCTCCGAGAAGCTCTAGATTGTTGTAAGTTTGTGGGTGCAGCTCCAAATTGTTGCAAGTCAAGTTTGTCATTAGTAGTTTGTAGTTTCAAGTTTGAAATCATTTTGTAAATGTTATTTTTTGAGTTAATAGAACAAGCAAGTTTGCATGCCCAGATGTGTGTCTCCAATCTATTTGTTTTGTTATTCCGCATTTTAGTTTGGGATTCCTAGATGTTTGGGAAACATATCAGCAACTCTATGCATTTTATTTGTGTCTAAGCATTCAAATACTCTCACATGGTATCAGAGCCAAAAGGTCCTAAGTCTTGAGTGAGTTGGGCATTTATTTTTTGGGCACATTTAAAGTTTGTTTTGTTGGATACATGGCTAGAGAAGAGAGTAAGAGTTGGAAGCAACCACCACCATTCAATGGACAAAACTATGATGTTTAGGCAAAGAAAATGAAGACCATAATGGTTGCAAATGATTTGTGGGAGTTTGTGATCATTGAGTTCAATAATGTGACTAATCCAGCAATGTATGTTTCCCTCACAAATAACCAGAAGACCCAGTTGAAGGAGACAAGGAGGAAAGATGAAAAAGAATTGAGTCTGACTGAAGCAGCCTTGACAAAGGCTATTTTTCCTAGAATAGCAGCAACTAACTATGCAAAGGAAGCTTGGAAAATCCTTCAAACTAGTTACAAAGCGACTGATAAAGTCAGATTGGTGAAGCTCCAGATGCTTCGAAGAGATTTTGATACTCTCCAAATGAAGGACAGTGAGTCTATCTCAAACTTTCACACAAGAATCTCTAGTTTGATAAACCAATTAAGGGTGATAGAGAAGCCATGGAAGAGCAAAGGATTGTGGAGAAAATCCTCATAATTTTACCCTCAAATTTTGATGCAGTAGTTATTTCTATTGAAGAGGCAAAGAACCTCTCAACATTGACAGTTGATGAGTTGATGGGTTCCCTGTAAACCCATGAGCAATGCCTAAATAAGTCTGCAAATTCTTCCCATGAGAAAGCTTTCAAAGCTCAAGCCAATGCAAGAGGCAGTGGGAGAGGTAGAAGTGGCTCTCGATGAAGCTCAAGAGGTAGAGGCAGATCTAGATTTGGAAGTGCTGGAGAAGATAGCTCAGAATGAGCACACAACCAATATGGAGCAACTAGTTCTTAGTCTAGCTTTCAACAAGCCAAGAAGAACAACAACTCGAGTCAGAAGTCTGACAAGAGAAATATTGAATGTTATTATTACCATAAGTTTGGTCATTATGCAAGTGAGTGTCAGAAAAAGAAATGTGATCAGTCCAAGAAAAGTGCAAATGTGGCTAATGAAAAAGTGGCTGAAGGTAATCATCAAAAGGCCTTCATCATGTGCAACATTGTTGAGCGAGGCAACAATGAGGTATGGTTTTTAGATAGTGGATGTAGTAACCACAAGTGGTAATGAAAGTTTATTTTCTTTCATTGATAAAAATGTCAAGTCTGAAATAAAAATGGGGAACAATAAAATAGTTCCAGTTGTGGGAAAAGGGTCTATTGTGTTTCAAACCAAGCAAGGTGAGAAAAAGGAGATTGACAATGTATATTTTTCCCCTGGTATAAAGCACAATCTCATGAGTATTGGACAGATGATCCAAAAAGGATACAAAGTGTTGATAGAAAGGGTGAATGCATTATTTATGAGAAGGATGGAAAAAAGAAAATAATTGCAACAGTGCCAATGAAAAGGAATAGAATATTTCCCTTGATGCTAGAGAGGTGTTTCTCAGCTCAATCCGCAGCTGCAAGCCACAGGCATGGAAAATGTATAGCAGTATAGCAGCAAGAAACTTTCAAGAGAATCATTCAAAACCCTTCCAAGCTTTGGCAATTCAGGTATGGATACTTAGGCTATGCTGGTTTAAATATTTTATCAAAAAAGGGAATGGTTGGAGGTTTACCAACCATAGAGTGGTAGATGTGAAACCTGCATTTTAGGGAAGCAACATGTAGGCAACCCTTTCAATCGAGCAATTATAGAAGGGAAAGAGCACCATTAGAGCTGGTGCACACTGATTTGTGTGGCCCTATGCAATCAATTTCTATTGTTAAGAGCCAATATTTTATGACCTTCATAGATGACTACAGTCATAAAACATGGGTTTATTTTTTACAACATAAATTTGAAGCATTTGACAAGTTTAAAGTGTTTAAGGCTCAAGCTAAAAAGGAGAGTGGACATTTCATCAAGGTCGTAAGGTCAAATAGAGGGGGAGAGTATACCTCCAATCAGTTTGTGAATTTTTGCAAGCAAAGAGGCATTAAGAAGGAGCTAACAACAGCCTATACTCTGCAGAAAAATGGAGTGGTTGAGAGGATAAATAGAACCATTATGGAGATGGCAAGAAGCATGCTTAAATCCAAGAGACTCCCAAATGAATATTGGGGTGAAGTTGTAGCAAAAATAGTATATTTGACAAATAGAAGTCCTACAAAGGCAATTTGTGACAAGATTCCACAAGAAGCATGGACAAAATGCAAGTGGATGGTTGAGCACTTGAGAGTGTTTGGGTGTGTCGCATATGCACTTGTGCCAAAAGAGAAGAGACAAAAGTTGGATGAAAAGGGTGAGAAGTGCATCTTCATGGGCTATAGTGAAGAGTCAAAATCCTACAGGCTGTATAACCTAGTCACCAAAAAAATTGTTATCAGCAGAGACGTGGAGCTCTCAGAGGACGAGTCATGGCTTGGCTTGATAGATCCTGACAGCTCCATACCACTCCCAACAGTTTTGATTGATGTATAGAAAGAGTATGAAGTGTAGTGAGATGATGTTATGGAGCCCATAGTAGCTCTTGATAGTTCCAGACTACTCCGAGGGTAGACCCACAAAAATGGTTTACAATTTGAGTGAGGAAGGAAAAGTTGCAAAAAAAAACCCCATGCAAAAAAAATTGGTTTTTGGGGTTTGAACGAACTATTTGGTTTGAGCGAACCAAAAGAGGGTTCGCTACAACCTGGGTGAACCCATAAAAGTGGTTTACAATTCGCATGAGGAAGGAAAAATTCCAAAAAATGCCCCCACTCAAAAAAAAATCGTTTTGAGGGGTTCAAGAGAACTCAAGGTTCAAGCGAACCAAAAAGGGGTTCGTTTGAACCAGGGTTCGATCGAACCCCTTTGAATATCAAAACATGTGTTTCCCATTGTGGAAGGGGGTTTGATCGAACCCTTTAGGTTTGCTTGAACCCCCCTTTTCCCACCTTCCCACCCTCTCTCACAAAAAAATTTCAGAATTTTGCCCTTCGAAGCAGGGGTTCAGGATGAAAATGGAGGAGACTTCATAGACCCAACTAGAAGATGGTAGTCCTCGGAATGAGCTATCCAACAAATATAATTTTAATATTTTTTGGGTTTATTATGTGTGTGTTTTTTTAGTTTTATTAAACATAGGTTTTTCACCAAAAATTAAGCTCTTTGTTTTGCACATGTGGAAAAATAGAAAATTATCAAAATAAAATTTTTAAAAATATGTTTGTGTTGGGTATTGATGTCCTTGATCCATTAAAAAAATAAATTTGAATTTCGATACATACATAAAAAGTTATGTTGTATACAATCTGCCTATGTCTGAATTGCAATTGGTTTGACTTTGAAACTTGATTAAGGAAAAAATATTCAATAAAAAACTATGAGACCAAATGAAAGTGCTAGATATCGTAGTTACAAATCTAAATTCGAAAAAATTAGAATTTTATCCTTCATACAAAAAATTTATATTGTATACGGTGAGCATCACTTTTTAAAAATGTTGTTTTATGAAAAAAACCAGTTTTTGTGGAAGATGGAAAAAGAAGTGGAATCTAATTCCAAAAATTTTGAAAAAAATATTTTTAGAATCTACAGACAAAATTTGATGAGACTCTAATTTGGATCATCTTCAAATTCCTCACGGTTTAGCCGCTATAGGTGCCCGAATGTGAAGATTTAGTCAAAAATTGTAAACCACTATTGTGGGATCACCCCAGATCATTGCACAAACATAGATAAAGAACTCTAGAAAGCTCCAAACAGGGTATACTCAACAAAGTAGCAGCATTAGTGAGAATTCAGACCCCACTCTCACCTCCCTAATGCCAAGAAAGACCAAGAGTCTAAGGGAGATCTACCAAAATGAAAGGTATGATGAAGAGCTTGATGAAAGTATGAATTTTGCATTATTTTCACCTAGTGATCCAATTTATTTTGAGGATGCTATGAAATAAAAGAAGTGGTGTGAAGCTATGGATGAGGAGATAGATGCAATAGAGAGGAATAGAACATGGGAGCTAACTAATTTTCCTCCCAAGAAGCAAGTAATTAGAGTGAAATGGGTCTATAAGACCAAGAGCAATGTCGATGGAAGAATAGAGAGGCATAAGGAAAGATTAGTTGCCAAGGGATACAAAGAACAATTTGGGAGAGATTATGATGATACATATGCTCAAGTTTCAAGGATGGAAACTATTCAGGTAGTCATAGCAATTGCATCCCAGCACAAGTGGAAGGTGTATCAAATGGGTGTGAAGTCTGCCTTCTTGAATGGAGTGTTGAAAGAAGAAGTGTATGTGGAGTAGCTACCTGGTTATGAAGTTCTGGGTCAAGAAAGAAAGGTATACAGGCTGAAGAAAGCTCTTTATGGGCTGAAGTAAACACCACGGGCATGGTATAATAGGATTGACTCATATTTGTTGAGCAATGACTTCAGCAAAAGCGATGGTGAGCCCACTCTTTACATCAAGGCAACTGATGGTAAGATTTTACTTGTTGTCTTGTATGTTGATGATTTCCTCATTGCTGATTTTAAAGAGGCCATGAAAAGAGAATTTGAAATGATAGACTTAGGTCTCTTAAGGTATTTTCTACACATAGGAGTAAAAAAAATGCATGATAGTATATTTATCTCTCAAGCAAAGTATGCAGTAGAGATCTTGAAGAGGTTTAGGATGCAAGATAGCAAGCCTACCCCCACACCAATAGGCATAGATTTGAAGTTGACCAAGGAAGATTGCAAAAACAATGTGAATCCAACCATGTATAAAAGTTTGGTTGAATTTTTGATGTATTTAACAACAACCAAGCCTAATATAATGCATAGTGTAAGTCTACTTTCCAGATTTATGGAGACTCTAAAAGAGTCACATTGGCAAGCGGGTAAAATAATCCTAAGGTATGTGAATGGAACCAAAGGATATGGAATTTTGTATAGTGCGACAAATTATATTGGGTAGGGAGTGCGGATGATAGAAAGAGAAAATATGAATATGTGTTTCACTTGGGATCGAGAGTCATTTCGTGGGCTTCTAAGAAACAACCCATAGTTTCCCTATCTACAGTTGAGGCTGAGTATATAACAACAAATGTAGCAACATGCCAAGCTATTTGGCTAAGAAGGACCTTAGCAGATTTGAAGGAAGAACAAAAGGATGGAACAACTATATTTTGTGATAATGTTTCATCAATAGCTTTAACAAAGAATCCAATTTTTCATGGAAGAAGTAAGCACATTGAAATCAGGTGTCATTTCATAAGAGAATTAGTTGAGAAAGGTGAAATCAAAATGAAATTTTGTAGGTCTGAGCAGGAGCTTGCAAACATTTTTACCAAACCACTGAGCAGAGATTGTTTTGAATGCCTAAGAAAACATTTAGGTGTTGTTGATTTGAATGAATAATGATGCTATTTGATGGCTCATTCAAAGGGGGAGTGTTGGAAATATTTAATTTCTTGTTTGAGCCCTTTTCTTACGTCAACTCCCTTGTTTCATCTACTTGTCAGGAGCTTTCAATGGTAATATTTTTTTGGGGATCTTCATTCCTATTCTGCTCCTGACTACATAATTTATTATGTAAGGTAAATTTGAATTTTGAGAGGGAATTTTGGAAGAAGACAAGAATAGACAAATCAAAGGAATGTAGAATCAGTTGGCAGATTTTGTAGAAGATTTGCATAGTTGCAAGAAGGTAGTTGCAGTAGCAGCAGAGAATTTTTTGTGATTGAAGTGCAAAACTTGTGCAGGGAGCAGAAGATAGCTCCAAATTGTTTTGTGTGTACGAGGAGCAACAGATAGCTCCAAATAGCTATAGTTAGCTAATGTGTGTGTAGGGAGCAGAAGATAGCTCCAAACGAATAGGAATTAGAGAGAGCTCTAAGAAGCTCCCAATTGTTGTAAGTTTGTGGGTGCAGCTCCAAATTGTTGCAAGTCAAGTTTTTCATTAGTAGTTTGTAGTTTCAAGTTTGAAATCATTTTGTAAATGTTATTTTTCTGAGTTAATAGAACAAGAAAGTTTGCATTCCTAGCTATGCATCTCCAGTCTATTTTTTTTGTTATTCCGTATTTTAGTTTGGGAAATAGAGCAGCAACTCTGTGCATTTTATTTGTGTCTAAACATTCAGATACTCTCACAGGTTTCTCTCTAAAATACTATGGCCATATGCCATGTGTCTTAATCTTACTGAAAAAAATGCATGGAGACAACTTGTTGAACATTCTCGGTTCCAAGAAGCACTAATTGTGGTAGAGGCATATAATTTGAACCAATTAGGAGAATGGGTTCGCACAAAGTTAATAAATAAGATTAAACAATACTTTGACTTTACAATCCCTCAATCAGCTGGATTTTATGACCTTCAACTTCAATTAATAGTGATGTTAATCATAATTCTTACCCCAAGTATATAGGCATATACACGTGTATGCCTTGTGGGTAAGTGCACCAATCTGTGACACAATTTTGGCTCTTAAGATGCCACTTTTTTTCTGAAATCAGGAAAATCTGATTTGCACGAGAAAATGAAAATAGTTATGCTCAAAATTTCAAGATGCAGCAAGAACAAAAGTTGAACTGCTCCAAGTCTAGTTTCTAAGCTACTATTGTTTTTTGAAATTTATTAAGATTAAGGGTCTCAAAAAGGGGGGGGGCCAAAACAAGTCCTGTTTTTATCAAAAAAAATAGCATAGCACCCGAGGGCTCCCCCCTTTTTGGTTAACTTTTTTTTAGAATTTCAAAAATCCCAATAGTGAGAAATTATCTAACACCATGTAGTTTATCCTCCTTCTTTCGGATAATTTTTTTAATGAATATATAATATTTTATGAATTTTCAAAGTGGACACATCCTAAAAAGCTGAAATTTGAGCGTGCTCCCCCCCAAATTTTTTGCAAACTAATCGAAAATTGATTTTTTTTTTTTTCATCATGTGTAGAATGGAGTCTAGTTTCAAAAAACGTAATTTGTTTCACGTTCTAATGAACGTGTAAAAATCTATCCTAAACCTAGCACATGCTGGTTTTTGACCAAAAACGAAGGCATTTACAATAAAAGCCATGGATCAAAACCTTAACTAAATCAAAATGAAAAAAGAATTGTATATCTAGATAGCTGAGATAGAGGTTAACGCTATCATGATTTTTTTTATAAACTTGCATTGGAAGATGTGCAAATGAGATGGAGAGCACGGTCAAAAATATGAGAAAATTTAGCAAATCCTATTAATTAACACATCTAAAGTAGGCATTTTGGTGAGCGCCAAATGACTCATCACATTTGGCATGCGCCAAATGTGATGAGTCATTTGGTGTGTGCCAAATGTGACGAGTCATTTGGCGAGCGCCAAATGGCCTGCTTTGCACAGAACTAGATTTTTGCTTTCTCTGTTAGGGAAATTATATACATGAAATAAACATTTAAGTATAAGTTGACATTTACATATGGGCATTTACTTTATTATACTTTAAGTTATATTTCATGTATATATAGGCAGGATGTTTGAGAGTGGTTTAAGATCTCTAAGAGTTATAATGCAAATTCTAGTTTTTGGAAGATCTTAAAAATTTCAGAGTTAGTCAAATTTCAGTAATCAGCATGTCAAATTTCAGTTTTCAGGAGGTCAAATTTTAGTACTCGGGAGGTCGAATTTCATCTATCTCACTCATTTTCAACTCTTATTCTCTAGACCTCTCTCTCTCACTATCTCCATCCCTTTATCTAATAATATCTTCCTTGAGCTCAAGAACTATGTC
>CM021108.1:530563903-530667946 GCA_007115665.2 Sequoiadendron giganteum
TTGAAAGCTTTCTCATGGGAAGAATTTGCAGACTTATTTAGGCATTGCTCATGGGTTTACAGGGAACCCATCAACTCATCAACTGTCAATGTTGAGAGGTTCTTTGCCTCTTCAATAGAAATAACTACTGCATCAAAATTTGAGGGTAAAATTATGAGGATTTTCTCCACAATCCTTTGCTCTTCCATGGCTTCTCTATCACCCTTAATTGGTTTATCAAACTAGAGATTCTTGTGTGAAAGTTTGAGATAGACTCACTGTCCTTCATTTGTCTCCTTCAACTGGGTCTTCTGGTTATTTGTGAGGGAAACATACATTGCTGGATTAGTCACATTATTGAACTCAATGATCACAAACTCCCACAAATCATTTGCAACCATTATGGTCTTCATTTTCTTTGCCTAAACATCATAGTTTTGTCCATTGAATGGTGGTGGTTGCTTCCAACTCTTACTCTCTTCTCTAGCCATGTATCCAACAAAACAAACTTTAAATGTGCCCAAAAAATAAATGCCCAACTCACTCAAGACTTAGGACCTTTTGGCTCTGATACCATGTGAGAGTATTTGAATGCTTAGACACAAATAAAATGCATAGAGTTGCTGATATGTTTCCCAAACATCTAGGAATCCCAAACTAAAATGCGGAATAACAAAACAAATAGATTGGAGACACACATCTGGGCATGCAAACTTGCTTGTTCTATTAACTCAAAAAATAACATTTACAAAATGATTTCAAACTTGAAACTACAAACTACTAATGACAAACTTGACTTGCAACAATTTGGAGCTGCACCCACAAACTTACAACAATCTAGAGCTTCTCGGAGCTCTCTCTACTTCCTATTCATCTAGAGCTATATGTTGCTCCCTGCATACACTGTAGGTAAGTGTAGCTATCTGGAGCTATTTGTTGCTCCTCGCACACATAGAACAATCTGGAGCTATTTGTTGCTCCCTGTACAAGTTCTATACTTCATTCATAGAACATTCTCTATTGTTGTTGCAACAACTACCTTCTTGCAACTATGCAAATCTTCTACAAAACCTACCAATTGATTATACATTCCTTCTATTTGTCTATTCTTGTCTTCTTCCAAAATTCCCTCTCAAAATTCAAATTTACCTAACACAATAAATTCTGTAGTCATGAGCAGAACAGGGATGAAGATCCCCAAAAAACATGTATTACCGTTGAAAGCTCCTGACAAGTAGGTGAAACAGGGGAGTTGACGTGAGAAAAGGGCTCAGACAAGAAATTAATTATTTCCAACAAAATCGATGATGCTTGTGCACAAGACTGTCTTGTTTTATTTCTTGCATCTATGCTTGAGCAAACATCAGTTGTTTCTACATAGAAATAGTTGTACAATGATACATAATTGCTCACTTTGTTCCTACTCTCTACAGTCATCATTTTTAAATTCCATCAATAGTTGTATAATGATACATAATTACTCACATTGTCTTCCTAATTTCATATTTCTATTCGTGAGGCTCTAAAATATCAATGGTGGATTATAATTAAAATTAATTTTGTATGGCTACAAAATTGGTTTGTGTCATGACTACACACTAACTACTGTTATTATACAACCCCATCTAAAATCCATCACATAATTTATCGTATGGACACTCTACTAGCATATATAGATCTATGTATAACTTCACATCAAATATTATGTTATCTAGGTTAGGCTAGAAAATAAATTAGACCCCTCAATGATCCTACTATCAACTTCGTTACTAGCCATAGGCATTGGCTCTTCAAAATCAACACCATATTCCATGATGACAAAGATTGTATAACATGAAGGCTTAAAAGAATGGATTCTCTTGTTATTAAAAGCAATTTTCCTATGTAATGTAGATGACTTCAACCTTAAACTCCTAGGAATAATTCTTAAGAATACTAATTCTGAGTACGGCTTAATTGAAAAGAGGGTTCACAGAATTTGGCTTGAGCTAACCCATTAAAATGCAAGCAATCCCACCATTCCCAAGAAAAAAATGCTGTTAAATAAAACCGCTTTTTTAGGGGTGATCCCACAATAGTGGCTTTTCATAATTTTAGCCAAACTGACACTACAACTATTTTAACTAAATCTCCATATTTGGGCACCTATATAGCGCTAAACCGTGAGGAATTTGAAGATGATGAAAACTAGAGTCTCATCACATTTTGTCTGTAGATTCTAAAAATATTTTTTTCAAAATTTTTGGAATCAGATTGCACTTTTTTTTCCATCTCCCACGAAAACTGGTTTTTTTCAGAAAACAACATTTTTAAAAAGTGACGTTCACCATATACAACATAATTTTTTTTTGTATAAAGGATAAAATTCTAATTTTTTCAAATTTAGATTTGTAACTAAGATATCTAGCACTTGCATTTGGTCTCATAGTTTTTTATTGAATATTTTTTCCTTAATCAAGTTTCGAAGTCAAACAAATTGCAATTCAGACATAGGGAGACTGTATACAACATAACTTTTTCTGTATGTATCGAAATTCAATTTTTTTTTTTTAATGGATCAAGGACATCAATACCTAGCCTCAGCATATTTTTTAGATTTTTATTTTGATAATCTGTTATTTTTCCACATGTGCAAAACAAAGAGCTTGACTTTCGGTGGAAAACCTATGTTTAATAAAACTAAAATAACACATACATAATAAAACCAAAACATATTAAAATTTAATTCATTGGATAGATCGTTTTGAGGACTACCATCTTCCAGTTGGGTTTGTGAAGTCTCCTCCATTTTCATCCTCAACCCGAGCTTCGAAGGGAAAAATTTTGCTAAAATTTGGTGGAAGAGGGGGAGAAGGGCAAAATAGAGGGGTTCAAGCAAACCCCCCTTCGCTTGAAAGGGTAAAGGGGGGTTCGCTTGAACTCCCATTTTTTTTTAATTTCCCATAAGGGAACGTGGCATCACAGGGTTCGAGCGAACCCACCATGCAAAAGGGGGTTCGCTCGAACTAGGGGTTCGACCGAACCCCTCTTTTGGGTTTTTGCGAACCCCCTAGTTCGAACGAACCCTTTAAAACATGAAATTTTCAATGCGTGAGAATTTTCTCAAATTTCCTTCCTCATAAAAATTGTACACCACTATTATGGGTTTACCCGAGTTCGCTCGAACCCCCCTGGTTCACCTAAACACCCCTGTTTTGCCTGAACACCCCCAGTTTGCCTGAACCCCCCTTTTCCCACCTTCTCACCCTCTGGCACCAAAAAAATCCAGAAGTTTTCCCTTCAAAGCTCGGGTTGAGGATGAAAATGGAGGATACTTCACAAACCCAACTCGATGATGGTAGTCCTCGATGAGCTATCCAACGAATATAATTTTAATATGTTTTTGTTTCATTATGTATTTTTTTTGTTAGTTTTATTAAACATAGGTTTTTCATGAAAAATCAAGCTCTCTATTCTACACATGTGAAAATAGCAAATTATCAAAAGAAAAATTTGAAAAATATGAGTGCACCAGATATTGAAGTCCTTGATCCAACAATTTTTTTTTGAATTTCGATACATACAAAAAAAGTTACGTTGTATACGATCCGCCTATGTCTAAATTGTAATTGGTTTGACTTCAAAACTTGATTAAGGAAAAAATATTCAATAAAACACAATGAAACCAATTGGAAGCACTAGATATCGTTGTTACAAATCTAAATTCGAAAAAATTAGAATTTTATTCTTCATGGAAAAAAAGTTATGTTGTATACAGTGAGTGTCACTCCTTAAAAATGTTGTTTACTAAAAAAAACTAGTTTTCAAAGGAGATGGAAAAATAAGTGCAATATGATTCCAATTTTTTTGAAAAAACATATTTAGAATCTACAAACAAAATGCCACAAATCACTAATTTGCATCATCTTCAAATTCCTCACGGTTTAGCCGCTATAGGTGCCTAAAAGTGAAGATTTTAAAGTTAGAAAAAAACATTTCAATGTCCAATTTGGCCAAAAATTGTACACCAATATTGTGGGATCACCCTATTACATATTAACCTTTAATTTCAATTTTTCAACATCTAGCAATACATTTTTTAAGTCACTTGATATTCCAAATAGCTTTGAAAATTCTCCCAAATAATTATCATATATATGCTGCTCTTTCAACTAGTAAAGTACCAATACAACTTGAATCTCATGTGACAAAGTTTCAAATATCAACATAATTTGAAGCTTTGGTGGAAGATATTGGTAAATTTCATATATGTAGTCTTTGTAACTATTAACAACTTGGACACCATGGTCACCATTAATGACAATACTCACCTTGAAAACCACACTCTAACAAAAATGAAAAGACACTTTAAGCCTTGGGTGAAAACTTAATTTGAAAAACCTTGGATTCAATTAAAATAGTTAAAGGCAAATGCTTTCCTCAAATGATAGTTCCATTATACAAGTTTATGAAAGATAGGTTTCTTTTGAAGCATGCACCCATCATAAAGGATTTATCTGCTTCAAGAAATAGGAATTGAAATTTATTTTTATTATTTGGCAATTCTTTATTTAAGATACAAAGAGGGTTTGAATAGAGAGGAGGGAATATATCATTAATTTGTGAAACTTTCCATTCTAGAATCTTCAATGATTTAGGAAGTGGTAGTAATATAGTTGTATAAAAAGGGTCAAATTTTTTTTTTTGTTAAATCATCAGTATCAAATCCATAGACATATGTTAGTTCCAGAGGTTATTTATTTTCTTAAGGGAATACTAAAGTTCTATCAACCAGAAAGCCCTTTCAATTATTAATAATGACCTTCAACTATCAAATTATCCATTTACACAAGCAAAAGAAGTGATATGACATTCATATCAATTGTTAAAATTAGAGAGCTTTGAATAGATGTTCTCTATATCAATCGAAAGATCTAAATACGTAAAATGCACGACCAATTGCTTCTCTGCATGATAGATGTATCTCTATGTAATAGATATTTAAAAATAATGGTAAAATATAATTTATATTTCTATACATCAATTAAGTCAAATGGGACATATACACTACAAGAGGAATATGTATCTGGGGATGACCAATCGACTTCATCTGAGCATGAGGATATATAATCTTACATGAATGAGGAGTTTGTAGATAACGAGGGAAAATTATTAACTTCTCTACGACAGGGCATAGGGCATCCATCATGAGCCCTAGACGATCCTTTACTACAAAGGGGATCACTTCATTTATATATTCATCCAAAATCTTTCTCCTATGACTGGTAGTGAAGTCGGGGCTGCTTCTCAAAGCAAAAATATAGAGGCTTATATCCTTTGCTTCAAGTCTTTTGAACCATTCCAGAAATAACCATGAACTCCAAAAATTGTTGAGCTCGAGAATTTTCTATCGAGTCATGGTATAGTTTGCAGGTTTTTATAGCTTTTGACCTAAATTGCTTGATCTTCACGAATGGATTTTCAAGACTTGGCACTGCTTCTTTGAAGATACGTTCTATACCTACTTGAATGGAGCTAAAGCACAACATCATGTGTTGCCACAAGAGACATTAAGACTCCTAAGGCCTCCACTACTCTCTCTCCTAAATACTTGGTTCTTGATAAGACTTCACTCTCTTATAAAGTTTTGAATGATCTTACTCTAAACAAGGCCTTACTCCAAGGATTGGGAGGCTATGTTGGACGGTCCCTTGATTACTACTAGAGTTGAGTCAGATCAATTAAGGCCATTGGTATGCCAACCCAAGAGCAAGAATGAATTGAACTAAAATGGAAAAGGAAAAGTACATGCTCTAGCATCACCGAATGACACACATATTTGCCAACCTGAAGTTTAGGAAGAATGGTTTTTTTTTTGGGTTAGGAACAAGTTGATCAAATTATTTCTTACATAAAAAAAAACATGTATACAAGTTCATAAAATAATCATAATACAAATATCAAAGACACATCACAATATAATACTAGATATATCTTAAGAAAATATTCTAAGAGAGAAAATTCAGCCTCAAAAACATCTACACTCAATGTATTATTCAACAATGAAAATATTAGAGAGCTCAATACAATAACAAAATAGTCAACCTCAACCACTAAACATGTGCTTGTTTTTATAAAATTAAGTTCACACAAAACAACCAAATGATAAGGTGAAACCATGTCTCAAAACCATGAGTACACAAAACCACGTGTCTCAAAACCATGAGTATGCAAAACCATGATACTAAGTTTTTCAAAATTAAATATTTTTTCTATGTACAACTCACACATAAAATATTTAACCAATATTATGTACAACTTTACAAATGTACTTAATAAATATTTGATGTGGCTAAACATATCTTTTAAAGATGTACCCAAAATAAATATTTATTTTACATTATTAAATAATTCATTTCTTGTACAAGATATATAACACCTTATTCCTATGATTAATCTAATGATCTATTGATTATTATAATCTACTTTCGAACACATTTTTTAACTGCTCTTATAATTCAAATTTATTAAACAATATATATTAAAGTAATTACATATATATAAATTCCAGATAACAGTTATATATTAGAATAGAATCCTCACTTATTATTTATTTTTTCTTTCCACAAAAAACCTAAGTGTACGCAGAGAAAGCTTTCCATATTATCCAGATATTCTCCTTTATTCTTTTATATGCCATGACAACAAACCTACATTCCAATACAGTGAGATACGTATCTTCTACAGTCTATCATGGAAAGCTCGGGGAATTTGTCTCCTAGGTGATATAATATTTACGCTGGCCTTTGATCCCAACATTTTATTACAAATAACAGTTTACACTGCATTTTAAATATAATTATATAACTAATACAACAGCACATGCTTATGCTTTCAAATTAAATTAAGATACCCTCAGAATGAATGGGCTTATTTCATCAAGAAAAAGTTATTTTTGAAACGTTGGAAAGATTGGCTCAAAGGGAATCGTTCTTCAGCAACTGCAAAAGATCACAGTTGTTAACTCAGGAAGAAATGCTGATAAAACTAAATAAATATGGCATGATTATTATAGCAAGAAGATATTTTATACACGTAGCAATCCGGCCTCTGAGGAAACGTTCAGAATTCGACATTCTGGTCTCAGCAGCGGCAGCAATGCTTCTGTGATTCTTTTCGTTCCATAGTAGTTTATTTCTATGCATTTCCTGGACATGACGTAGTTTGTCTTGAATGCTAATTGGGCGAAAATTGAATCGCTCTGTGAACAAAGACTATATAAAAAGAAGTTGAAAATGAAATCTAATATGATAAATAAATCAATTCATATTGGGTGGAGGGTACTTCATGCGGATGGAGGTTATAGTAGTTTATATTAAGATCTTGTTTTCTCAAATCTTACTGGGTATTGATTTAATGGTGGAGGGCAGCTCATACAGAGGTTATAATAGTGCATATTATAAGTTTGTTTCCCTAAACTCTATTGGATTTTGATTTCAGAGAAGAGAAAATATGTTATCTATAAAATTAATAAAAGATTTCTACAATAAACACTGTAAAATATTATATTTAGAAACAATATCTATGATTAAAGCTACATCTTTTTAAAATTTAGTTTAATGATCATTATGATCAATGTTACAACTTTGTTCTACTATGTAAGGTCCGAACATATTTTATAGCTAACATCCTTTTTTAGCAAGAGAAAAGAGGTAATTTTAAAATTTTAAAATACTTTGTCTGTCCCCACTAAGCTCGTCAAGCCAAGTCATCATCGAACTAGCCAATAATACAAATTTCGTCTAAGATCTCTTGCTACTCCTCTCCACGATCCTTAAGGAATACAAGAACCATTAGATATAAAAACATTGAACAATGTAGGAGTAACATCTTGGATGCATTTATTCATTATGACTTTAGAATACCACACAACCCTTCATTTTAATGAGCATAGGTAAATCACCCATAATACTAGGCAACACAATGGTTTATTTTGGCCATGGAAGCACTTCACCTTCATTTATGAATTTATAGATCTATTTAGCTTGCTATTTTTTTATGTTAATCACTTCATCACATCACATTTAAATTCCATAAATAGTTATACTAATGGCTCACATCGTCTTCCCAATTTTAAATTTATATACATGAGGTTCTTAAATGCTAATAATATACTAGAATTATAATTAATTGTACAAGGCCACAAGCCTGGGTTGTGTCGTGACTACAAACTAGATACTACTATCATACAAACCCAAATAGCCATCACATAACTTATTTTATGAACACCCTATTAGCCTATCCAAATCCAAGTATAGGTTCACATTGAGTATCATGTTATCTAGATAGGATGGAAAATACATTGCACCCCTCAATGATCCTACTATCAACCTATGTACTAGTCATAGACATTAGCTCTTAAAAACCAACATCATATTCCTTGATGACCAATCTTGTACAACATTAAGGATTGAAAGAAATGGATTATCTTATAATTGAAAGAAATTTCCTACTTAGTGTAGATGACTTCTACCTTAAAATCTCTTTGGAATAATTCTTAAGAATAGTAATAAATTTACCAACCTTTAATTGAAATTTCTCAACATCTAATAATACACTTTTTAAATCGCTTGATATTCCAAAGAGTTATCATAAATATGAAACTCTTTCAACTACTAAGGTGCCTATACAACCTAAATCTCATGTTGTAATGTTGCAAATATCAGTTGACACAACTTGAAGCTCTAGCAGAAGATATTGATAAACATTATATATCTAGTCCTTGAAACTATTAACAACTTGTGCATCATAATCACCACTACTGACATTACCTCACCCTAAAAGCCACATTTCTACAAAAATGAAACTACATTTTAAGCTTGGCTCAAAGCTCAAGTTGAAAATCCTTGAATTCAATGAAATCGGTTTGGACATTTCCTTTTCCTCAAATGCTAGTTCCCCTTTACAAGCTTATGAAAGAAAAAATGTTTCTAAAGCATGCACACATCATAAATGATTTATCTACTTCAAGAAATAGGAATCAATTTATTTTTTTGTTGTTCTAAATGAAAGATGTCTTGGCAATATTGAAACAAAATACAAAGAAGGGATGAGTAGAGAGGAGGGAATATCATTGGTTTGTGAAGCTATGCATTCTAGAATATTCAATGATTTAGGAAGTGGTAGTAATATGGATGTATGTGTGTTCACAAAGGGTCAAACAAAATATTTGTGCAATCATCAACTAGAAAATCGACAAATATACGCTAGTTCAAGAGGTTGTTAATTTGCTAAAAGACATTGGGAGGTTCTTCAATCAAAATCCCCTTTTAATTTGAAATAACTACCTTCAACTATGACATTATTCATTTACACAAGCAAAAGAAATAATATGGTTATGATATCTTATTGAAATTGAATTGCTTTGAATATATTTTTTGTATTTATCAATTGAGATATTTAAATATTCTCTAAATAGATAAAATATATGAACAAATATCCCTACGGAATATAGATGTATCCCTATATAATAAATATTTAGAAATAGCAATCAAATAGAATTTATATTTCTAAACATCAATTAAGTCAAATGGGACATATATACTACAAGATGAATCTATGTCCAGGGATGACCAGGGAGGATATATAATCTTACATATGAAGGGTTCTACCCTCTGCTTTAAGTCTTTTTGAACCATTCCAAAAATAACCATGGACTCCAAAAATTGTTGAGCTCGAGAATTTTCTATTGAGTCATGCTCTAGTTTGCAGGTTTTTTTTATTTTTTGACCTAAATTGCTTGATCTTCAGGAATGGATTTTCAAGACTTGGCAGTGCTTCTTTGAAGGTGAGTTATTTATCTTTCCCCATGTAAAGATGCCTACATCACCCAATGACACACACATCTTCCCCTGAAGTAACTAGCAGTTCAATTTTAATTGATTTTATTATTAAAAGTAGGCAGGATTATCCTTCTCTTCTCTTTTTTTTTAAACAAGTTGATCAAGTCATTTTTACATAATTTTATGAGAGAAAAATATATACACAAGCTTATAAGCTAATCATAATACAAAGATTAAAGAAACATCATAATAGAATACAAGATATATTTAGGAAAAAAATTCAAGAAAAATTCAGCCTCAAAAAACATCTACACTCAATGTATTATTCAACAATGAAAACATTACAATACACTTGAATGTATGGAGAGCTCAATACAATAACAACCAAGTCAAACAACAAAATAGTCAACCTCAACCACTAAACATGTGATTGTTTTCATAAAATTAAGCTCTTACAAAACATCCAAGCGGTGAGGTGAAACCATTTCTCAAAACCATGAGTACACAAAACCATAGTACTATTTTTTTTTATTAAATATATTTTCCATGTGCAACTCACACATAAAATATCTAATCAATTGCACAACTTTACAAATGTACTCAAATAAATATTTAATGTAACTAACACATCTCTTAAAGATGTATCACAGATAAATATTTATTTACATAATTAAATAATTCATTTCAAGATGTACAACAGCTAATTCCTAACATTTTTTTATAATTAAATTTGATGACATAATCTATTTTCAAACACCATTTATTAACTGTTCTTTGAATACAAACCAAAAAAAACAGTTCTTGAGTGTCTAATTCAAACTTATTAGACAATATATATTAAAGTAATTACATAATAGTTATAAAATTAGAATAGAATCCCAACTTATTATCTCCTTTTTCTTTTCATAAAAACCTAAGTATGCAGAGAAAGATTTCCATATTATCCAGATACTTATATTTATATTAATTGAGCTCTGTGCATAAGGTCGTTCAGTGTATACATATTGTCCAGACATTCTCCTTTATTCTTTTATATATCATGTGAAGCCATGACAACAAACCTACATTCCAATACAGTGAGATACGTATCTTGTACAGTCATCACAGAAAACTTGGGGAATCTGCCTCCTAGGTGATATAATATATACGCTGGGACTTGATCCCAACATTTGGTTACAAAAGGCAGTTTACACTGCATTTTAAATATAATATATAACTAATACAACAGCACATGCTTATGCTTTCAAATAAAATTAGGGTACCCTCAGAATGAATGGGCTTCTTTCATCAAGAAATACTGTCCAGAAGGCCCACCAGGGGGAAGCAGAGCTACCATTACACAGCTGTGGGCTCCTTGAGAGGGCGTTAAACTTCCCAGATAATCAGTCATGTCCGTTTGAACATCTCCTGGATGCACATTATTCACATATATGCTTCTCTCTGATAATTTCTGAGCGAGCAGACGAGCATAAGCATTCAAAGCAATCTTTGACAGAGAATAGTGGGGTGTAAAACAAGGCCAACCTTTTCCTTCCAATTTACCACTTTTCATATCAAGCAGAAACATTTCAAGCATCTTGTCAATTAATCCCTCTGTTATTTTTGAAACGTTGGAAAGCTGGGCTCGAAGGGAATCGTTCTTCAGCAACTGTAAAAGATCACAGTTGTTAACTCAGGAAGAAGATTTGATGATAAAATTGAATAAACATGGCATGATTATTATAGCAAGAAGATATTTTATACCCGTAGCAATCCGGCCTCTGATGAAACGTTCACAATTCGACCTTCTGGTCTCAACAGTGGCACTAATGCTTCTGTGATTCTTTTCGTCCCATAGTAGTTTGTTTCTATGCATTTCTTGGACATCTCGTAGTTTGTCTTGAATGCTTGGGCGAAAACTGAATCGCTCTGTGACCAAGAACAATTTAAAAAATAAAATCAAATTAATACTAATGTTCATAAGTAATCATAAAGGATATTGAAGTTGAAAATGAAATCTAATAAGATAAATAAATTAAGAATCAATATTGGGTGGAGGTAGTTTCAGATGGAAGTTATAGTGATGCGTGTTAGAATTTTGGTTTGTCGATTTTATATTAGGTGGAGGGCAGTTTCAGATGGAGGTTATAGTGATGCATATTAGAACTTTGCTTTGTCGATTAGGACAGTTCCAGATGGAGGTTATAATGATGCATGTTAGAATTTTGCTTTGCTGATCTTATGTTGGGTGGAGGGCGGCTTGAGATGACAGTTATAGTGATGCGTGTTAAAACTTTGCTTTGCCAATCCTATACTGGGTGGAAGGCGATTCCAGACAGAGGTTATAATGATGCATTTTAAAACTTTGCTTTGAGATTAAGGTAGAAGGCGATTCCAAACAGAGGTTATAATGATGCATGTTAGAATTTTGCTTTGTCCATCCAATCAGAAATTAATTTGAGAGAAAGAGAAAATATATTGTGTACAAAGTTAAACTTTACCAATAAATCATATTGCATTTGTGAAACGCAAGCAGCTTGAATCGCAGCTTCTTTATCAATGGTGGTACCAAATATGCCAGCATTGTTGACCTGCAAGAACCCATTCACCATAGCCTAATCATTTCAGAAGGTCAACCTAGATTCTTATATTCCTCGTATGCTTAAAAGTAGACCCAAGTTTGGTATTGGTAGTTTAAGATGACTTAAATAACAAACTATGCCAGTTGTTTAAGCTCAATCATACCAAGATGTCCAGACCGCCATAGTTATCCTTCAACCACATTGCAAACTCTGAAACGCTCTGCAAGCTCTGTATTTCCAGCTCATGGAATACAACGTTGTTGAGACCCTCATCATGAAGGCTTTTGGTGGCTGTCAATCCCCTACTGAGGTCTCTTGAAGTGAGAACAACAGTTAAACCATTTTCTGCCAACTGACGTACAATTTCCAAGCCTATTCCTTTGTTTGCCCCTGTGACCACTGCCACAGCCTCCCTTGTCCACCACCTGCATTCACATTCGTCATCACAAATCATTCTTTAACATTCCAAAAAAATTGCAGAAGCAAGCCAACATAATGGACATAACTATTCTTTTCCTTACTTGCTGTTGTCATCACCCTTTTCGAAACCCATTGGCTTTAAAGTGATAAATCACAACAAAAAACAGCTCAAAGAATATCAAAAAGGTTTTGGGTGCATGACAGGTATTCCAGATGATGGGTATTTAAAGAACAAATGTGATGCCCTGTCGGCCAGGAGTATAATCAAAGGGCCCATGATCCATGAGTTCTCACATAAGAGCATGAAGTGCTGACTTCATAATTTAAGTATATAATATTCTTCTCTGAACTTAAACTCTAAGCAAAATGCATTAGTTGGTTGGTTGACAAAGTGACAACGATGGATAGCTTAGCTACTCTATGTAACTCAAATAGTTTATAAGGAAGAATCTGATTCTATCATGAGCAAAATAGATTGCCCTAATTATTAGGCACGCAGAGATTAGTGGAGCATACCTTAAATCTTTAAAGCAAACCAATGAATTAGCCTTTTCACAGTTTTAGGCCGCGTGTGATCATGGAATTGGGACCCAACGTGGGAGGAGACCTTAGTGACATTAAATACTAAAAACCAGAGTCTACAGGTTATTCAATTTTATCCTTAAATAAAGAATACAGTTTGCTTGCCAGAACCTTCACATCTAAATATAAGAATGTCAACGCGATGTGCATTTCACTATTAACATGCTAGTGGCATCCCTATCAACATGGGCCACATTTGGTAGAGTTTGGAGTGTCCTTTTGTCAAAGGCTCCATTGTCAACTCTTGGTGTCACAACATTTTTGTGCCCTCCATTTTTGTGCGTTTTACACTTTACCTCATCTAGGGTTCAGTTCTACAAACAAAGGATAGTGGTTTCATATCAAAATGGTAAAAATACAAAAAGTTTTATTGTAAGTTCAATTTGAGAAGAGTTTGATAGTGGATTTTTTTATATTAATTTTATAGAATCATCAGAATATTCAGCCTTAATAGTTTTGAGGTCATGTAGGATCTTACTTATATCTACTCCTTTACATATTACCATACAAAACAAAATTATACCTTATTCTATGATCATCAAACGTTGTTAACTAAGCAGAATTTTATCCCTATCATCCTATCATTCATTAGTCCAACCTATTCTCCATGATGTCTCAGCTGGATATTTGAGTTGTATTTCTTTTGGAATCCCATAAAGCTTTTCATAAAAGGGGTATTTTCAGCTTCATTGAAAGGCCAACACTTTCCACATCTAGTCTTTGGCTTGTTGGAATTTACTGATCCTTCCTTTATTAGCTTCACCATTTTTTCTTTTGAGCTCTCCATAGTGATTGTAACCTACATAGAAATATTGAAAAGTATGAGTCTTCTATACGACTTAATAAGTACTCTCTTTGTACCTTAAAAAATATCCTCATTTCTAGCTTTCCATATTGCCCATAAAATATTAGTTTACATAATAGACCAAAATAAATTATAAGAATTACTTAACCATCTATAAAACAAAAAAGAATTTCCTACCATTTGTTATTGCCTTTATTCCCCCATTCTGCAAGATTAGCCAAAAACATATTCCAAATTTCTTTGCAAACAAACATCTAAAAAAGATATGCCTAATGCTTTCTAGTTGTGAGTTCAAGAAATTAGATGGCATATCAAAGGGAAGTTTTTTTAACACAAATAACCATTTAAAGCTGGCAATCTTTGGTTCTAGTGTATCAGACCGCAACAACTTGAAAATTTTGGATTATTGTTTTCCATCTAGATTTAGACTCCAACATTTGTTAAGGTAGTTATGAAGATCTTGAGAGTAGCTTAAGGCTCCGTAGATTATTGTAGGTTTTAAATTTTGAATTTTTGTTCCATCTAAAAAAACTGATAGAGTCTCAAAACTCATTGTCTACTAAAATGCATCCATCGAATTGTATGGCTCTACAAGCTTCCCTAAGGGTAGAGTATGTTCTCCACTATGAAGGAGGGATCTTGTATTCAGAACTCGGATCTAACTAGGATTTTAGATGATTATTACATATTATGTCCTTAAAGCATTTAATGCCTTTTAAGTGCCAATATTTAGCTAAGTAGCCTTGCAATAATGCAAGGGGTTTCCCTTTTTTTGAGAGGTTCCACCAAGTTGATCTCTCATGATACACAATACCCTTGCTTAGATTAAAAAATTCACAATTCTTAAATTGTGTTTTAATGATTTCTCATGCTTTCCATAAACTCTTGAAGACATTAGAACCAACTAGCATTATAAAAAAGCTCCTAAATAATATGTCATTTAAGGGGAGTTGTTTCCAACTTATTTTATTTTGGCACAACTGACCGAATGTTGTTCAAAACTAGAGCTTTTCATGGTTCATTTCCATTTAATGCATTCAAGATATACTTACCTGCTAAGGATATGCCATGTTATTTTAGATATTTCAACCTTAGTCCTCCCTCCATCTTGTTTATGCAACACCATTCCCATTTAACATGTTCTTTCCTATTTCCTTTCATGTATAACCAAAGAAATTGCCTTATCATTTATTGGATTTCATTTACTTGGTAACTATTAAATAGCCAGACTAAGGTGTAATACATAATTTAAGAGGATAATTTTTTTTGACACACTTGAAATCTCCTAGCCAATGAGAGATATTATTTGTTCCATTGGAAAAGTTTCTAATCAATTTTAGTTTTAACCCAATCCCACATGTCTTTCAAATAAGGGTTGACAATAAATGGAATACCAAGGTATCTAACTTATTTATTGGGCCCTCCCCATTCAAATTCGAACTTACTGAACCAACTTGGTGGGCTCTTGTTCCAACTAAGCATTATAGATTTTTCCTTAGGGGTTATGGCTCCTAAGGCTTCACAAAATAACTTAAGCTTGTACATAAGATAATATAGGTTTCTTTCTTCTAGGTTATCAAATATTTTAGTATCATCTATAAATTGTATGTTTAATAGTTCATCTCCATTAGGGAGATGTATACCTTTTACTTTAGGTAACAAGCTATTATCTCTTAGAATGTAGAAGCTAGCATTTGAGGCTATTACAAACAATGCAGGTGCAAGAGGACAACCTTGCCTAATTGACCTTTGCAAAGGGAATTGATCAGACAAAGACTTATTAATATCAATTTGAGCTACAACGTCATTTAATAGATCTCACCATTTGACAAAACCCACTTGAGAAGCCAAAATATTCAAGAGTAATCATCAAAAGTGACTATTCAACATGATTATAGGCTTTTTCAAAATCTAATAAGAGAATTCCTGAGTTTTGGTTAGAGTTTCTAGCCCACTCTATGGATTCCTAGTTGTTTAAGAGATTTTCCAAAATGTATAGATTCCCTTGATGAAGCCATTTTGTGTAGTGCTAATAAACTTGGGGAGGATATCCACAAGTATCAATGTTGTATGAGGCATTAAGCAGGGTAATAATATCTAGTTCTTGATTAACGTTGTATCTGGACCTCTTTAGGGATAAGTTTAATGGTTCCTTTATTAATGTTATTCCCTAATGTGCCTTTTTCAATGGCCTCTGTATAAACATGTAGCAGATCATCCCCAATCCAATATATGTGTTTTTTTATAGAATTCATTTGGGAGCCCATTTGCTCCATCATTCTTTAGATCCTCAATAACCTTTACAATTTCTTCTTTGCATATTTTACTATTAATATTTTTCGCAATATCTTGAGTTTTCTTCCTAGGAATTAAGTTTTTGCAATGGTTTCTAGCTGTGTGGTTTTGAGGATTGTCCTGTTCGGTAGACAATAACGTCTTATAAAAATTGTGAAAAATATTTTTTATCTCCTCAAGGTCACTAATAAATTTGTTATTGTCTCATAAATGATCCACTTGTTCCCTGCTAATTTCATCTTTTGTGTATCTAAAGAATAACTTGGACCACTTATCCCCATAGCTCAACTAGTTCATTTTAGCTCTTATTTTTAAATCTTGACTCATTTTGGTTTGCAGACTTCTCGATTTATTTTTAACTACTATTAAATCCTCAAATTCAATCCTAAGTTTTTGGGTTCCAATTGTATTTCCATTTCTAGTTTGACTAGACTATCGTGTAGTTCACTTTCTAATTTCCTATTGTACATTGCTCTTTTTTTCTAATGGTTTGATAAATAGTTGCTCAAATTTTTCCATTGTTATCCCATCTTTTAGTGGCGGAATTATTCTTTAACAACCATTTGTTAATTTATCTCATAGTAAAGATTGTATCATTACAATCTTCTTCTTTTATCATATTGGTATTAAGAATGAATTTGCTTTATTTTTCATCAACCAAAAGCCTCTCCTTAGATAATTGAATCTTAGAAGAGATAGAATGATGATTATGTTGCACTATGTTGTCATTGATTTCAACCTCTAGTGTGTCATGTTGATAAGGTGTTGTGGTGTTGAGTAGGTGTTGTAGATACAACATATTCACTTGGTTTCCAAGTACTTTTGGGAAAATTTGAATAAAGAATGTACAAGGTGACAGAGGTGTGTTTTTTGTTGTGCTCCACATTTCTTCATGCATGGATATATGCTTATGTGGTTTGGATGAGATGATTAGAGGTGTCCAGAGGTGTTGTATCTAGAGTTTCAGGTTTTGGATCGTGTGGAAAAGGAAGATGTGTTTGATAGTGTGTTTCCTAAAAGAAGGTTGTTCGAGAGAAATAGAATTGTTATGCATTTCTCTATGGAGATTTAGATTGTCTTGTGGATTTGGGAAAGTATTTATATCACTTGCATCTACCTTTCCCTAGAGTTTTTGGTGTTCAACTATCTTGTAAGGTTGGTTAGTGAGTTGTATGTTTGTGGCAGTGTGATTGGTTGCATAGGATGATAGTATTCTCAGTTTCAGGTGGTTGCAGTAGTGTTGCTGAATATTTCGATGATGTTGAAATATTCTAGGATGTTGTGTGTTGTTGCTACATGGTCTGCATGATGTTTTCAGACCTAGAGAAGTGTGAATGTGGTTGTTTAATAGTGTTAGTGTAGGTTTGGCCAACCTAGTGTGCTAGCACTATTTATGAAGGTGGTTTGTTATTTTTGGAAGTGTGGTGTAGCATGTCAGTAATAGATTTGGGTCTTGGTTAACTCTTAGTGTGGTCCACATTCACTTATTTCCACCATGAAATTTTTTGGTTCCAACCTATTTGGTGGTTGCACGTTTGAGGTGCATACATTTCATAGAAGCCAACTTGGAGAGGGTTTTTGAGGTTGCAGATGATATATACAAGGTCAATTTTTGGAGAAGTGTGTGGTGTGTTGTGTGGTGGAAAATGATGTGAGTGTAAGTGTGTGTTGATATTTGAGTGTGAGCATGAATGCCTATGACTGCTAGAAGCAGTGAGCAGAAGGTGTTTACATTTCTGAGTGCATGAAGTTGTTGGAGGTAGTGAGCTGAAGGTTGTAGATGGTGTAGAGTTTTTGTGGTGGATTCTCCTATTTCTCTGAGGTAGTGAACCTCCTAAAAATTTATTTTATTCTCTTTTTTATTTTGGATAGTGAGCCCTTTGGACAGTGAGCCTTTCTTCTTTTTGGGTAGTGAGCCATTTTGACAGTGAGCCTATTATATTTAGTCTTGTTAAATTCATATATGTGAGTTAATTATCACCTTGGTTTTTCCTTGATTACGGTTTTCCATATAAATCTAGTGTTCTCTTGTGTATGGTTGTGATTGTGTTTATGTTTCATTTTTTTACATTCATGTTGATGATTAATAAGGTTTTGAAGTTTAATGAGGGTTAGAATATTTTAATGCGCAACTAATTCACCCCCCTCTTAGTTGTCCAATGTGTCTAAAAATTGGTATCAGATATATATGGTTCTTTGAAAGAAGTTGAACCACTTGAGGTAGATCTAGATGGCACACAAGAATGAGGTTAAAGTGTCTATGTTTGATGGAACAAACTATGCTTTTTGGAAAGCCGGGATAGAAGCATTTTTTGTCTCTTTAGGTTTTTATGTTTGGAAATTAGTTGAAAATGGATATACAATGCTTTCTACTCCTCTGACAAGTGATGATGAGATCAAACTTACGAATAACTGCAAAGCAAGGAATTCTATCTTGAGTGGGCTTTTTAGTTTAGAACTTTGAATGTGATAAGCCTCAAAACTACTAAAGAGATCTAGACAAAGTTGTAGAGCATTTATGAAGGAGATGATAAGGTCAAGAAAGAAAAGATGAAGAATTTCAAAGCCAAATTTGAAGCCCTAAAAATGTCAAAAGATGAATATATTGCTAGCTACATGCTCAAAGTGGATGAAATTATCAATGACATCAATAGTCTTGGTGGAAAACTAGAGGAAAGTGAAGTTTTGAAAAAGGTATTGAGAACTCTTCCTAAATCGTGTAGTGCTAAGGTTTCTTCTATCAAGGAATCCCAAATTTTGGATCAATATACTAGAGATCAAATGTTTGGTTCTTTAACTACTTTTGAGTTAAGAGAGTTTGACAAAGATGCTCTAAAGAAAGAAACTTCTTTTAAAGTCAACAAGAAAGAGAAGAATGATGAATTTGATCTAGATGATCTTGATGAGGTGGAAGAAAAGTTTGTAAGAAAATTAAAAAAGGGCACTAAAAATAAAGAGGTAAGTTAACCTTCAAGTGTTTCAATTATGGAAAGATAGGCCATTATGCCTCAAAATGTCCAATCAAAGTTTCAAATGACAAACATAAAGATCACAAAGGTAAATCTTTCAAGAAGAGTTATTATGTTAAAGAAGATAGTGGTGTATCTGATGATGAGGAATCAAACTATCTAAATGATGGAAGTGATGAATGTGTGTTCATGGTTTTGAATGTTGGAACTAATTCTACTAATCTTGAAAGATGTGTGAAGGAAATTGCTCTAAAAATAGGTCACAATATTGAAGGAACTATGTTGACTGCTTTTCATGTAAGAGAGGAGAGAAACTACTGGATAATTGATAACAGATGCTCAAAATATGATAGGTGATAAGAGTAAGTTTGTTAAGCTTGAAAATTATGATAGTTTTCTTGTTAAGTTTGGTAATGATATATCTTCTAAGATCTAAGGAAAATGTTCAATTAGTTTTTATGGCAAGCATAAGACAAATGATGTTCTTTATGTCAAGGGTCTCTATGTAACATGCCCATTATTCTACACAATAATTTTCCTATATTTTACCCACAAGTGAATAGTTTATACATCTAACCTTTAAGAGCAATACAAAATTTATTTCCTTTGAATAATAAATGCACATTTTAAATATATTTCAAAATTTCCCATTGCATACAAAATAATTCCTTTCATTAGCTCAAGTAATGATGATACATAATTTCCATATGACACTTCATATTTACAATTTCCATAGAGATGGATACAAGTTTACATACATAGCTTAAAAAATCTTATATAATATATAGTACAAATGGTCCAGGTAGTCCCCCTCAAATCTTGATAGCCAACTGATAAGGAGAAGCATCACTCAAGAACTTTTCCACCAACCACGAACTTACTGTAGTCCCTCACACATCTACCTAACTGGTAATATGGTCCTACCCTTCAATGAAGAGATTGGTTTGGTAACCTCATAATACTAGCCTCTTTAAGCATGGTGTTGTGTCCTACATATCTAGAGTTGACATATAGTTGTTATAAATTACATGTATGAATATCCCTTTTCTAGTATGTAAACCCGGATCACAATGAACTAATAGTGTAAATAGTGGCTACTTACACTACTTTGGCCAAAGTATTCATCACCTAGAATTTAGAGTGGACATCACATGTGATCACCCACCTTCCTAGCTTGATTTGGTTTTATGACTATTCATTCTCTATATCTAGGTTACCCCATTTTGCATGGATCAGAAAAATCCTAGGAATAACCCACTTAATAACTCATAATCAAAATGACTTTACTACCAAAGTGATTCTAGGAACTTCTTAATTTATGCTACATACGTCTAGTATAGACATCTTACATATAATGATGACAACTACATATAGTATAAATACATTGCAATCATATGACTCCCATAAATAGGGTACATACACATATATACAATATAATCCAATATGATAGGTTTCTACAACATAATGAACAACCAAGAAACATGCAATCATGTACAAGCATCACAACACATTCAAAATCATTCTTTTCCAACAAGTAAAAAAAAATTATTTAACCTTTCCAACATAAATGACAAAGGTATAGAAACTAGCATGCCCGTATAATGCTCCAATTGATTTAAATCCCTTCCTAGCTCTATTCCTCAAGCTCACTTGATACTTCCTTCAAGATCAACTTAATTTCCCTCTTCTAACTTCTCACTAATTCTCTCAACAATCACAAATACAAAATAGAAAACTACTCTCAAACTCACAAGATCTCAACTCACTAACTTAGAAATCATAACAAAATAACAAGAAGATAATCAAATTGATAAATGTAGCAATTGGTACAATGAGCACCTCTATTTATACTAAATTGTGAGTAACCAAAGGCTACAAACAAGTTAATATTTATGTCACCTTTCTATCCTCATGCAACGACCCATCAAACTAACTTACAGTTTTGCAACACATAACATTCCTCTCCATTTAAATGACTGATTTGACTTGTTATAAGGGACAACACGACTCTTTTATTGAGTCAAATGAACAACAAGCTTCAAAATAAGTTTCCTTAATCTACTTCCTTGTCATGCTAAATTGCCAAGTTTACTCTTGACTAAGTCTCAAGGTTTAAACATTGCTTTTATCAAGCTTATGTGCAGCTCATAGACTTCTTATGCATCACATTCTCTTCTAAGTTGGCACCACATTTCATATACTGCCGCCCATGAGAATAGTGTGGTTTAGAATTCTATCACATTTGTTTAAATCTGCATTTATTTCTTATTGTAACATTTACACATTAGTATCATGAATCATGCATGCCTCTTATCTTGTTGGCTTAGTTTTTGATTTACTTAATACGCAAGTTTCACTTGCTATGCCTTCATAAGGCAACACTTTATGCTTTATTTAAAATGCTTTGCAAGCATAATCTACAACACTATGTATTGCGCTCTATGAATATCACAAATGATTTCAACTTATATTATATATATATCAGTATATATGTATATATATTTCCATTGAAATATATATATACATATATATATGTAAATTAATATATATTCATTTCATTAAGTTATCAAATACATTAATTGTTGATTATCAAACATATATATAAATATATTAATATATATGTAACTATATTACTTTATACATATATATTAATATATATATATACTATATATACATATACTTATTATAATTTCAATATTTTTATAAAAATACTCATGCTCATAACCACCGATCGGCATATATACACGAAGTGTATATATATGTAAATATATCTCATTAGTCCAATTGGTATTCCCATGCATATGGGTAATCTATCTATGGGCATATGTAGGTACGTCTACCTACATATACTCATGTATGTATTCACTCACATGTATGAGTCTACCATATACATGCACAAATATATGTGTTTTATGCATATATCTTATCGACATACTATAAACACTCAAAGAAGTACTTTCAATTGACATCAATACTTAATCATATTCCTCAATCACAACATTCATAGGAAAAGATCAACACAACATTCACATCTAAACCAAAGATTACATACCTTTTCTTCGAACCAACTTGACTCAACATAGACCAACTAGGGTATGAGAGCGTGAATGCTCAATTAGGCTAATTAAGGGTTACTAGACCAAGTTCTTCTCCTAAGTGAAACTTCCCCTCTCTTTTGAAGGTTCAAACCTATTCTTGCACTCAACTTAGCACATCATAATAGTAGTTAGATGATCACAAAATAATCATATGCATCATACATTTCATAGTTAGAATCATTATAAAATATCAAATTGCATCAATCATTCATTCATCATGTTTCCATTCAAGATTCATTAAACACATTCATATAAGGATTCATAAAACAAATTCATATATTCAAGCACTTTAACCAAACAAGGTAATAGTAAATAGGTAATATCAATCAGGGTATAACACTCTGACATAATCTTCTTAGTGTAGGAAAAATGTGTAGAAGAGTATACAATTTGGTGTTTTAGGATGATGGTTGTGAAATTAGAAAAGGAAGCTCTGAAACCTTGGTTGCAGCAAGAACAAGGATTGAAGGAAATTTTTATCAGTTCAAAGGTGGTGGTGTTAAGTGTTTTATGTCACAAATCAATGAGAGTTGGCTATGTCATAGAAGAATGGGTCACATCAATTTTGATAGCCTAGTGAAGATCAATTATATTGATGATATGAGAGATCTACCAAGAATTAAAAATCCTATCAATGCAATTTTCAAGGAGTGTCAGTTTGGAAAACATGCAAAGAAGAGGTTTAGAACTAAGGAATATTCTACCATAGGACCTTTAGAGTTGGTGCATACAAACCTATGTGGACCTACCAGAATAAGAAGATCTCAAGGTGATAGGTGTTTTATGTTGTTAATAGATAATTACTCTAGAATGACTTGGGTGATATTTCTCAAAGAAAAATCATAAGCTCTAGATAATTTTAAGGAATTTAAACCTATGGTTGATAATGAAATGGATTTGAAAATAAAATGTTTGAGGTATGACAAATGTGGTGATTTCACCTCCAATGAGTTTAACAGTTTTTATGAAGATCATGGGATAAAGAGACATTTATCAACTCCTAGGACTCTATAGATAAATGGAGTAATGGAAAGGAAGAACATGACAATTCAAGAAGCAACAAAAACCATGATGAAGGAAGCAAATCTATCAGATGTTTATTGGAGATAAGTTATTCATACTGCAATGTACATTCTTAACAAAGGACAAGCAAGAGTGAATAGTTCAAAGACCTCATATGAACTATGGTATGGAAAACCTCCTACTGTGAAATATTTCAGAGTGTTTGGAAGCAAATGTTATTTCAGGAGAGATGAATAAAATATAGGAAATTTTGATGCAAGATCAGATGGAAATATTCTTAAGAATAATTTATTTTAATCATTTTCTTTCATTTCACTTTTTCTAGGGACGTTTGTGTTAGGGTTAGAAGGAAGATATCTAACGAGTTAAATGCAGATTTGATCAATCAAATAGAGAAATAAAACACACAAAAAATTATAGCAGAAACAAGACAACATAGAGAATTTAATGTGGTTCACCCAATCCAAGCTACATCCACAAAACCACAGCCATCCAATGATTTTATTATCCAGTGAAAAACATATTACAATCTCACGAATAATGCAATTCTACAACTCCCCATCCCAACCGCTTATAAAAATCTTTTAGAAGCTTCCAGAAATTAGGACTCTACAAAGTTGGTTTTTTCCTTTTTCGTTGACAAAGCGAAAAAAGTAGAATTTTTTTTTTCTTGAGGGCTATTGCCCCTGAACCCTCACCTAGGGCCTGACCCAGCCTTGGACCCTAGCGAGGATACATGAAGGGTGTACAGTATAACATTATTAGTCGCCACATACCAACAATTTGAGAGGAAATATTCACTAAATTTGAGATTTAGTGGGTAATGGTTGAGTATCTTAGTAGTTTTATAAATATTTGGAATTTCAACTCTCTATTCAAGCATTCTATCATAATGTAAATTTGGCATCAAAATTCTCCTCATGTGACCTAGGGCATATAAAAATAATGAAGCAATATAATTTTTAGAGATACTAGAAGAAATGTGATGAATGTATTCCATGTTGTTGTATCTTCAATCTATAAGAATGTGGATGTATCTAATACAAAAAAACCAAAAATATCCTTCACTTTAGGAAGTTAGATTAAGTAAGAAGTAGGGCATAAACAAAGACTTGATCAATGTTGATCTTAACAAGGATTTTATTAAGACACAAATAAAATGAAAATGTCCCAAAGATGGATGGGTGAACCTCATTTTTTATGGTTGTTCTAAAGGAAATCCTTGTTTGGCTAAGGTAGGAAAAATTTATGGATGCCAACAGTAAAATATTAGAAATTTATGCCACTTGTATTGGAATTAAAACTAATAATGAAGTAGATGCTATAGCATCCTAGTAGGAAGTTAAGAAAGCCTTATATAAAGGAATACAATAATTACAAATAGAAGGGGATTATAAAATTATCATAGGTCTTATAAATAATGGGGAATCCCTAGCATGGAAAATTGGTGACTACATTTGAGAGGTTAGGTCCATATTGAAACTATTTAAATATTATAAGGTTGAGAATTTGTACTATGGGTGTAACCCTGTTGTTGATAGATTGGCCAATAAAAGGCTCAAAAATAAAAATAAAAGAATTGATAGATAGCTATCACTAAGTTTTCAATTGCCACAAATATTATTCATATGGATCTAAGATGAGGTTTATCATCATTGGTATGAAATTATTGAACTATTTGATACATAGTAATTATTTTCTCAATATAGGCTTGAGTTATAGTTGAGAAAGGATCATTAATGATGACATGATGAGGTGCTCTACTTTTGGTTTGGTGATCCTACATACAAATTTAAAGAAGAGGAAGAAAATGCATGAAAGTGTAGTATATAAAACTAGGAAAAAATAAAAATAAGTTGACATATGGGTGAAGAGCAGTGAAATTGTCTCCTAGGAGGAGAAAATGAACAATCTATGCAAGGATCTAAGAGACATGATTTCTTATCATTGGGGTTTTAATAAAAGAAAATTGTTCCCAGTAAATCTCATTTTTCTATCTTTGTGCTTTGCCGCTATCACTATGTAGACTAATACTATCTAGCTAGTGTGTTGTTAAATTAGGTTTTTCATTACTTTCTTTGTGAATGGTTTTTGTTGTAAAGGGACCAAGAACCTTATTTATCTATATATAATATCAAAAAAATATGAAAAGGAACATAATTTTTTTTAAATGGTAGTAAGTACATACATATTGATAAATAGAGAATAAGAATCACATGCCTCTTTGGTAGGGAAACCTAAGGTTTATACTAAATATGAATTACCAAACATTATTTAAAGATGATCTTATCTTTATTAAAACTTAAATATAAATTTCCCATATGGAATGATTTTAAAGGTGTAACCTATGTGAGATAAATCCACATATTTTAGTATCAAATAAATAGTTTGCTATGATTAATAAAATGCTTAAAATAGTAAAGGATTAGGATGTAAGGTTCCTACCATGCTTTCCTCCTTTTAAAATCCTTGTCCTCAAGGATTGAACTATGGAAACTATTATTGAAGCTAGTGGAAAGGTTCCCAAGTTTTTCTTCTAGCTACAATCCTCACCATTAAACTAAGCTAAGATACATATTCTAAACTTTAATGAAACTACACGTCTTAAGATTTATCACCTATCTTTCTTATTTTAAACTTTGAAATAATATTCTAATATATTATTTTTGTTCATCCTTAATATTATTTAAAATAAAATGTCATCCAAGTAATCAATTACAAACTTACCCAATTTTTTCTTCAATAACTCATTCATCAATCTCATAAATGTTCTTGGCATATTAGTCAATCCAAAGGCCATAACCAACCACTCATATATTCCTTCATTTTTGTTAAATTTTGTATTCAATTCACATTCTTATTTTATTATTATATGATGGTATACAATTTAAAAAAAAAACTTGCTAAATTACTTTTCATTAATCAAATAGTCCATTATATCATCCATCCTAGGCAAAGGTGGCCTATATTTTATGGTGATCTTTTTTTTCTCTAGAATTTATAAAAAACATAATTTTCCACCCTTATTTAGTCATAGTACTTTTAGTACCATAAATGGACTCAAAATATCTTTAATTAATCCCTTCCTCAAAATTTCATGCACTAGGTAGTTTAACTTTTCATTTTATCCTAATACCCTCTTATTTGGTAGATCTTCCTCTAGGATGGTTGATACTCCTTACCAATGGTAGTCCCCTCTAAGTCTTGTAATATGATATGATAATCTAATGGAAAATCTAATGTTCTATTAATTCTAAAACTTTTTGCAATAATATTTTTACATTTCTGATGGTGTGTGGTGTGCTTATTATGCCTTAATCCATCCAAAAAAATTCTTCCATCCACAAAAAAAATCTATTACTACCAGAAGCCTTCCCTCCTAGTTGATTTAGTGAAAGCATCATATACCTCATACCGTTCATTGTTAGACTACAAGTGTTTGATCTTCCATCATGCATAGTTGTTATACCATATTGATATGGTATCCCCAATAATATATTGCACACATCCATTGGAATTATATCACACAAAACCTTATCATAATAAGTTCATATTTGAAATCTAGCCTGACATTATTTATTCACTAACACGTTCTCTTTTTTAAACCAAGCAAATCCTATATGGGTTTATATGGTCTCTACCTTCCAGTTTTATCTTTTCAATAATATTATTAGATAATAAGTGATGTAGAGTAGGGTGGAGGTTTCCAATTCAAACACAAATCAACAAACTTTTCATTCTTGAGTCCTCAACTTGATGGTTTTCTCACAAACCTTTCATCGTCCCTTGTAGCTCTCCAAAGAGTGGTTTTTCTTCATATATTTTAGAGAAGGCTGAAAAACCAAAAAAAATTACCATTTCAAGTACCATTTATGTCATTTTGAAACATATCCAGTTTGCAGGTGTGCTTGTTTTGTAACAACACCCTAAAAATTGATGCTACATTGGGACTAGGTCAAATTAGCCCTATTTTCCAAAGAAACTATATGAAATCCTTCCTCCAATCTACCAAAATTCATTCCAATGCTCTTCATAGGTCATATGGGGTCTAAATCAATGACTTCTATCAACTAGTAACACTTCCCAATCTTCTAACACTAAAACCCTACCTCTACCTATCAATTTAAGCTTAATACATTGAGATATTAGGTCAGGGCTTGCACAAACACTGCCCTACCTCCATTCCCTGCATCTAAAAACCATAAAAACATAAAAATCAGCCTAAATAATTCCATTCCACTGATTTTCAGAGGTTTCCACTAGTTGAATGGGTCAATATTCCATTTTTTCTGCCAAACCCTCTTAACCCAAGGTCTTCTGGCTGATTTCACCAAATTGGCTCTAACTCACTCAAATCACAATGAAAATCAATGCAACCAAAACCAAAATATGGTTAATTCATGCCTCCAGCAATTAAAAAGTATATTATGTCATTTGTAACAAGTATGGAGTTGTGCAGCTTGTTGTAGCAACAAAATGTAATGAAAACACATAGAAAATGAAGTTATTTTTATTGCTTGAGCACCAAAAATGTCTTCAGAACCTTGCCTCAAGTTATATAAGGCATATTTAAACATCCAAAATAAAAAACCAATGGTTCACAACTACCTTTTGAATATGTGACCGTTCAACTTCCAATACAAGCCAAAATTGCAAAGTTGCATTGCAACTTTTGCAACAATTACAAAAACTTGACAACTTTTACTAAAACTAGCCCCATGAGACTAAAAATATTATAAATGGTATAAAAAAACCTTAATACATAAAAATTGGACTCAACAACACAAAAACCCAACATTATTCCAAATTTGCAACATTTAACTAGGTGCCCCTGCACTATACACCCGAGGAGAATAAAATGTCAAGTTCCACTTGAGATCAGCTCTTGAACTATTGTGCCATGCCTTCTGATGTCTTCCTCTGTCATCCATGTTTCATCTTCATTAGTGATACCTTTCCATTTCACTAGGTATTCATTATACACCTTATGTCTGGTTCTTTTAGCCTCTTTAGTATCCAAGATGCTTTCAAGCTTCAATGGTTGACTTGGTGGTAAGTCCTTGACCAAATCTTCATCTGGAACTCCTGATGTACCTACTTCTTAACCTACAATCACAGATCCTTTAAAATTATAAAGGTCATAAACATTAAAAATTGGAGAGATAGGCACTCCAGGAGGGAGTTCTATCTCATAGGCACTTGCACCAAATTTGTGGACCACCCTACAAGGCCCAATCTTCTTCATCTATAGCTTTGTCTATTTCCCCTTTGGTAACCTTTCTTTCCTCAAATGAGACAATACCAAGTCCCCCACTTTGAATTGAACATCTCTCTTCTTCAAATTTGCATGTTGCTTATATTTTTCCACACTCTTTTGAAGGTTTTCCTTAACTTGTTAATGTATGTCCTTCATGGCAACTGCAAATTCCTCTCCTTCAACACTCCTTCTCTCCATGCCACTCAAATATTTGTGTTCAAAGAATCCCCTAGGCTTCAATCCATACATAGTTTCAAATGGTCTTTTCCCAACACTTCTATTGATAGAGTCATTATATGCAAACTCGGCTTGTGGAAGAATGAGATCCCATTGTTGTGAATGATCTTTTGTCAAACATCTGAGAATATTTCCAAGGATCTTATTGAAAAATTCATTCTTCCCATCGGTTTGTGGATGATAAGCAAAGCTAAAGGTAAAATTTGTTCCCAAATTCTTCCAAAGAGTTCTCCAAAAGTGTCCCACAAACTTACTATCCCTATCAGAAACAATTTTCAATGGTAATCCATGAATTCTAACCACCTCCTTGAAAAAAAACCCTGCAATATATGAGGCATCACTTGTGCATTTACATGGTATAAAATGGGCCATTTTACTAAACTGGTCAACAACAACAAATACACTATCAAACCCCTTTGATTTTTGGGTAAACCTAATACAAAATCCATGCTAATGGATTCCCATGGCCTATTTGGAATTGGAAAAGGCTTGTAAAGACCTGCATTTGTACTTGAACACTTGGCTTTTTGACAAACAACACAATTTTCAACAAACTTTCTTATATCACTTTTCATCTTTGGCCAATGATAATATCTTCTTACCTGCTCCAGAGTTTTATCCACACCAAAGTGACCCCCTAAACTACCACAATGATTCTCTTTAATCAGATTATTACTCATAGAGAATTTAGGAATACACAACTAAGAAACCTTAAACAACAAGTCATGTGGTATCAAAAAAGTAGAATATTCTTCATGGAAAGTTCCATTGAACTGATTACAAATAGAATAAACATACTTGAAATGATCATATCCTTCATACATACCTTTCAAAGCATCAATACCTACACTTTGGAGTTGAATTTCTTGCACCAACATTTGTCTTCTACTCAAAGCATCTGCCACTTTGTTTGACTGCCATTTTTTGTGTTTGATTGTAGAGTTGAAGCTTTATACCTAGTACTCCACCCACTTCACATGTGTGTGGCTGAGTTTTTCTTGGTTTTTCAAGAAAATCAAAGCATGTTTGTCAGTAAAAACAATAAACACCTTAGGAAGGAGATGGTGTCTCTACTTTTTCAATGCTTTAACCATGGCATACAATTCCAAGTCATAAGAAGAATACTTCTTCTTGGCCTCATTGAGATTCTCACTAAAAAATGCTATAGGTCTTCCCTCTTGACTCAAGACTTCCCCAATTACATCTCACTTGCATCATATTCAATTGTGAACACCTTATTAAAATCTGGCAATGCTAAGATGGGTTGTTGTGCTATCTTTTGTTTCAAAATTTGAAAGCTTTTATTTGCCTCATCATACCATATAAAACTCTTCCTTTTATCCCATTTGATTGTATCAATTATGAGAGAGAAAATATGACTGAAATTCCTTACAAATGTTCTATAGAAACTAGAAAGACCATGTAAACTTCTTACCTCACTAACTTATTTGGGAGTAGGACGACTGAGAATCGCTTCCACCTTGTTGGGATCCATCTTCAGTGAACCTTTTGAGATCACAAATCCGAGATAAATTAACTCCTCTTTCATGAATTCAAAATTCTTCAAGTTAATCATCAACTTCTCTTCTTTTAGCCTCTTCAACACCATGTCCAAATGTTGCAAGTGTTCCTCTTTAGTCTTACTAAACACAAGAATGTCATCCAAGTATAAAACTAAAAAATTACCTATGAAAGGTTTTAAAACTTCATTCATTAGTCTCATAAAAGTGCTTGGTGCATTTTATATCCCAAATGGCATTACCATCCATTCATACAACCCCTCATTAGTTTTGAATATAGTTTTCCATGCATCCCCTTCTCTTATTCTAATCTGGTGGTAGCCACTTTTGAGGTCAATCTTTGAAAAGTGACAATCCATCAAATCCTCCATTCTTGGTATGGGAAACCTATACCTTATAGTGAATTTGTTAATTTCCCTTGAATCGGTGTACATTCTCCAATCTCCACCTTTTTTAGGTGCCAACACAGTAGGAACAACACATGGACTTAAGCTTTCTCTTATGAGGCCTTTATCAAGCAATTCTTGTATTTGTTTCCTTATCTCTTCATTTTGTTGAGGATTCATTTTGTATGTAGCCTTATTGGGTAGGTTTTCTCTTGGTATAAAGTCTATGTGGTGGATTACATCCCTTATAGGTGGAAAATAACTAGGGAAGTCATCTACAACAATGTATTGGTACTTGTTCAATAAGGTTTGTACTTCTTTAGGAACATCTTCAATTTTTGTTGTCATAAATTTTTTTGGTCTAATTAGGATTGCATAACCTTGTCCACCTTCTTCTTTCATGGTTTTCAAGAACTCATTTTCCCCAACCAGCATTACACGACCCAAATTGAGTTTCTTTTTCTTCATCTTGCAATGGAGTAAGGGAAAATGACTTTCCATCCTTCTCAATCGTATAAGTATTTTTTTCCCATCATGATTTTCTTTTATTTCATACTACCAAGGTCTTCCTAACAAAAAATGGCAAACATCCATTGGGATGATGTCACACATTATCTTGTCTTTATACCCCCCAATATTGAATTCAACCCATGTTTGTTTATTCACTAGGACTTGTTGACCCTTATTCAAATAGGAAACCTTATAAGGAGTGGGGTGAGGGATTATTTTAATCTTTAACTTTTCAACCATCTCTAAAGAAACCAAATTATCAATAGAACCAAAATCAACAACCTTACATACCTTTCCTTGAGACTTGTAAGTGGTTCTAAACAATTAATTTCTTTGTGGAGGCTCTTTCACCACAAGAACCTTGAGTAGTGTCCTCCTCATCATGAGATATTCTCCAGTTTCTGGAGCAGCATGTTGAAAACGAGATTTGACACTCACACTCTTCCTCTTGCACCAATTGTGTTCTCATTTCACCACCATATGATGTAGAAGGTTGTTTCTCCAGGAATTTCCATGCTTGATGGCCAAACTAATTGCACTAATAGAATCTTCCAGAGAAGGTTTTTGACCCTCTACCTTGTCCTCCAAATATGCCTCTACTATTAGATCTCCTACCTCTGAAACCACCTCTTGGTTCTGAGCCTTTCTCTTTATTACCACTTGTCTCACCTTGTGCTTTTTGTGATTGTTCGCTTCCTCCAAATGTTCCTCTACCCTTGAATTTCTTTCCTCTACCTCTACTTTTGTTTTCCTACCTTCTTTCCAAATTCTCTTCTACCCTAATAGCCAATTGAAAGCACTCTTCCACCATTCTAGGGGTGGCAAGACTCAAATCATCTTGGATATGGAACTTTAACTCATTTGTATACCTTGCTATCTTCTCAATTTCATCCTCAACATGACCTAATCTAATTCTCAAATTATTAAACTCCTCTATGTAAGCCATGACATCGATCTCTTTTTGTTTGAGATTTTGAAGCCTTCTAAAGTTCTGAATTGCATAGTCTCTAGGTAGAAATTTTCCCTTAACTTTAGACACCATCCTATCCCATGAGTTTATTTTTTATTTTCCCTTCTTCTCTCTCTCTTCCTGCACATAATTCCACCAATTTAGGGCATGGCCTTTCAACTTTGTTTTAGAAAATTTTACCTTTTGTTCATTTGTTGCCTCCTTGTATTCAAAATAGTTTTCTAGTTCATCAACCGAATCTAACACCTCTTCACTATCCATCTTCCCACCATACATGGTAAATTCCATCTTCACCTTAGAAGTATCTCCTTTGACAACCTTCAACATATTAACCATCCTCATCTCTTCAAGATCCAACTCTTGCTCATGGGATCCTCTTTGAGCATTTTCATTCTCCCCCTCTTAATCTTCCTCTCAGTCACTCTCATCTGCAATGGCCTTACCTCTTCTTTGGTTTGTTTCAAGTGTTGCAAGTCTGGCTAAAAGAGATTCTTGAGACTCCTTCATCAATCTTATTTCCCTAGCAATGACTGCACTTCCCTTTGGAGGCATCTTGTTCCCTTCAAATTGCAACTTTTCCTCAATTAGCCGAAACCTATGCTCTGATACCAATTTGATGTAGATCATGGTGGAGGTTTCCAATTTAAACAAAAATCAACAAAATTTTCATTCTTGATTCCTCAACTTGATGGTTATCTCATAAACCTTTCATCTTCCCTTGTAGCTCTCCAAAGAGTGAATTTTCTTCATATCTTTTAGAGAAGGCTGCAAACCTAGAAAAAAATTGCCATTTCAAGTACCCTTTATTTCCTTTTGGAATATATTCAATTTGTAGGTGTGCTTGTTTTGTAACAACACCCTCAAAAATTGAGTTGGGACTACGTCAAATTAGCCCTATTTGCTAGAAACTATATAAAATCCTTCCTCCAATCCACCAAACTTCATTCCAATGCTCTTCACAGGTCATGTGGGGTCTAAATCAATGAATTTTATCAACTAGTAACACTTCCCAATCTTCTAACACCAAAACCCTACCTCTACCTATTAATTTAAGCCTAATACATTGAGACATTAGGCCAGGGATTGCACAAACACTTCCCTACCTCCATTCCATTCATCTACAAACCATACCAACATAAAAAAACCTAAATAATTCCATCCCACCAATTTATAGAGGTTTCCACCAGTGGAATGGTTCAATATTCCATTTTTTTTGCCAAACCCTCTTAACCTAGGGTTTTCTGGCTGATTTCACCAAATTGGCTTTAACTCGCTCAAATCAAAATGAAAATAAATGCAACCAAAACAAAAATATGGTTAATTCATGCCTCCAACAATTCCAAATCATATTATGTCATTTTCAACCATTATAGATCCATACAACTTGCTATAGCAAAAAAGTTTAATGAAAACACATAGAAAATGAAGTTATTCGTATTGCTTGAGCACCAAAAATATCTTCAAAACTTTGCCTCGAGTTGTAAAATTAATATTTAAACATCCAAAATCAAAACCAGTGGTTCACAACTACCTTTTGAATATGTGACCATTCAACTTCCAATACAAGCCAAAATTGCAAAGTTGCATTGCAACTTTTGCAGCAATTATAAAAACTTGACAAATTTTACTAAACATGACCCCATGAGACTAAAGACATTAGAAATGGTCTAAACATACCTTATTACATCAAAATTGGACCCAACAACACAAAAACCCAACATTAGGCCAAATTTGCTACATTTAACTAGGTGCCCCTGCACTAATAAGTTATTTATACTACCACTGTCTATAGCAACCTTGTAGATTTTCCCTCGATATCTTGTATATTATTCAAATAGTTTTTTTCTTGTATTAGTTCCTCATCATAATTATTTTATAATGGAGCTCTTATTGTGGTAGGGGACTAACCATTCTTTTTGTTTTTTCAAAGCTATATGATCTCTTAGTCTCTCGATCAACATGGATAACTCTTTCTCTTTATTTTTTCTTCCTGCTTCTTCTACCTTTGTGACATTTCAAAACATAGTGTAGTCCTCCTATACAATTGATACATTTTCCTCTATAGATCCTCTAATAATTTCTACTAAATCTTCCTCTACCTCTCAAATTTGCATCAATTCTATCACTATTATATGACTTTTTGTCATCTATATCTTTGTTGTAAGATTTTTTGTCTCTTCCTTCCTTGTGTTATGGGATATTATTGTTATAGTCAGCTATATATGGTCTCCTATCATTTTAATATGACATATCCTCTTGGAACCTTCTTACTCTTCCTCTTTTTCAACTTTTCTTATCTTCTAAACCACCAAAAATGAAGTAGGGAAAGGAGGATTCCCCAATAGGCTCCTAGGATTTTCACTTAGAAGCTAGTGAGAAATGAGCTCTCTTTTATACCTTTTCATTTTAGGGTTCATTCAAAGGATTAGGGGTTGTGATGTGTGTGGAATGTGTCTAAGTGCTGAAATAGGGGAAAAGAGACTAACTATTGAAATGAAAGTATTGGAAAACACATAATGGTATGCAAGTATGTACAAGATAACCTAAGAAATGTACATTAAACTAAAATAGAAAGCTAGAGATGGAATGTGTGCACCAAGGAATGAGTTGCATAATGGAAAGGAGATTGGAAATGTTGTTGATGCTAAAATTTAAGCTTGCTAGGACACTTACATCATTCTGGGTGAACTAGCCCAAGATCTGGAAAACTACACCAAAGCCCAATTTTGCCAAAAGGGTATCTAGATCTGCCAAAATCTCTAAAAAGAAGGTTCAATGGGACTAGTTTACCATTGTTGGAAATTTAGTCCACTTCTGAATTTCTGAAACCAAAAAATGGAAATGGAAGCCCTTAGTCTGCACTTTATGCTCCTCTAGGCATCTGGTTCTAAAAGTGAAAAATCTGGTTTGCAAGTGTTCTCCTAGCTCCAACTTGGGTTTCTCCAACCTTGAAGAGCTTTGACAAGTTGATGAAGACTTTTCCACCTTGGTTCTTTGCCAAATATGCATACAAGACCTAAAAATCACACTAAGAGGGAAAACTTGTTGATTATTAGGGCATGGGGGTTTGCCTTGGTCAAACCCCTTTTGAGTAATCAAACTAAAATGATGAAGCAATGTAATGAAGCATGAAACAATATATTTTTCCTTGCCTTAATGATTGATCTTGAGTTGCAGCAATGGAGGATTCAACCCTTGAATGCTTTAGACAAAGGTGTGTTGATGACTTGGAGTACTAAAACCCTATCTTGCTTGAGAAGAAGGAGAGATGAGATATGGTGAATGAATGTGTGAATTAGAATAATGATGAATTATAAGATTAGTGATTAGGGTGAAAATGATGGTAAAAACCCTTATTTATACATGTTGTGCAATAATCTCCCCGAAAATAACACATCATAGTCTGACCTTAGGGTTTAGGAGATAACATCCCGCCAAGATTTTAAGTTAATTTTTTTTTTTATGCCACATGGGACTAAGTCACCCAAGGTGGCAGCCTAGTCCACCTGGGCATTTTTGATTGAATGTCGGGAATTAATATGTGGTTAATGATGTTTTTCGGGATTGTCTTTTGAAACATATTAAAGTAGGACCTATAAGTGTATCAAGGGGCCATTTTAGCATAATAAAGGGTTGATTTAGTGACGACAAGCCTAGTAAAGTGTGAGGGTTAGTTACAACACCTTACACCACTTTAGACTAAGGCTTGGAAAGGGGTTATTTAGGTTAATTATGATGAAAGGGTCCTAGAAAAGTGAGGAAATGTGTTACAACACTTCACAAAACCTTTGCAAGACACCTTAGAATCTAAGCAAAATAAGGCCAAGAACCACAAGAAAGGACCCAAATGAGTGAAAAGTGTCAAGGCTACACTTTTTGGTGACACATTGAGCCCCCACTTTAGTGAGAGGATTAACTTGCTTCAAATTTAAACTAAAGTAGCCAAGTGATGTCAAGGCGGATGGTGAAGAATGAGAAAGATGAAGGAGGTGGTCAAGTCCCCAAGATTCAAGATTCTAATTCAAATTGACATCAATGCAAGAGACACATTCAAGGGTGAATGATTTACAACAAGATAAGATACATGACCATGCAATTACAAGAACTAGAATGAAGAGAAGAGGGGAAGTAAAAAGGTTGGATCAAGCTTTGACCATTTGTCTAGCTAGTTGTGGATCAGATCTAGGTTATTTTTCCAAATAGATTATGTGTACTCACTCTGGGGCAATGAGATGTTTGGTTGTTCACCAGGTGAGAAGGCCCAAAAGGTTAAAAACATAGGTGGTTGTGGGGAAAGTGATGTTGTTGGTTGGGCTTCCCGCTTAACCATACCAAAGTTATACCTCCTGATAACTTTAATAAGATGCCACAAAAGAGAAAATATATTTGAAATTATGGTGTAAGGAATGTTCAAAGGGATTTTTCTTAGTCTGTGCAATGTCTCATCTTAAGGAAAATCATGCGTAATGTCTCCAAGAGAGGAAAAGTGAAAATGGTTTCATCTTGTTTGTAAGAGAGGACAAGTGCAATGTCTCATCATGGGAAACATTGTACCTAATGTTTCCAAGAGAGGGAGTCACAAGAAAAATAAAATCACACAATGAGATTTGAGTGGTGATGAATTCCCCCACTTTAAAGTAGTCGCTAACACCATACTGTGAGAAATTGCTTAAAAGTAGAAGAAGAAGATGACATGAGAGCTTGGTCAAAAATCCCTATGCAAAGTCATATGTTTCCAATAATCTACATCATGAAAAGGAGAGTATGTCACATGTGAGTCAACTTGAGACATGGTGTCCACATCCCAAGCTTTCTCTTATATATTCATGAAATTTTAATGACTAGTCGAAAGAGATAATGACAAGTGACATACAAGGACAAGGCTACCAAACCCCTTCCTCCCACTTAGTGTAGGACAAGAGTGAGCTAAAAGGATTTGTGAGATACGAAGTAGAGTGAAAATTAGTATCGATTAGAGGAATGAGGTGCCCCCACAAAAGGTAGATTACCAAACTCCTTAAGATGTTTGATTTTACAACTCAAGGCTTGACATTCATTAGTACAGTGACCATGAAATTGGTGGTAAGCACAACAAGAATGTTTGTTGCAAAATTTATTTCGAGTTCGGGGAGGAAGGGAAATCGAGTGATCTTGGAGGAGTCTCAACAAGATGCCCTCTTGATCAAGGGGAGAAGGTCTTCCTTTGGTTTGTAACAAAGGCGTTTCTTACTTAGTATAGGATGTCATACCTACGCAAGGCTCTATAGATTGTGATATTTTGTACGCTCCTTTGGAAGAGTGTAAAATATAAATCATTAGTGGGTTGCGAGATGACATTGGCATTAAGCAAAGAGTCCTTTGTTGGTTTCAAAGGATCACTTTCTAAGGTTGGTTTAGAAGGGTGATTTGGGATAGTAGTGATGTTGGATGAAGGTTTGATTATTTTGATGAAAGGAAAAAATCCAAGACCATGATTATTTTTTTGTGTGTTAGGCTCGATAGGGGTGTTGATACCTTATTCGTTAGAACCACATCCTTTTCCAATATAGCCAATTTGTTTCATGAGATCATAACCTTTTCCATAGAGATTTTTTAGCACTTTTAGATTGGGTGAGGGTTCATTGTTGGCTAATTTATCTAAAGTAGTTGAGGTGGATGCTTCTGAAGGATCGATCGAGTCTTGTGTTGACAAGACTATGTTTCCCTTCTCGGAGTCTTTGTTGGTGATCTTGGATTCTCCTAGTAACAGAGGTGTAAAGGATAAGGAACCCCAATCATCGGCTAAGGGTGTTTGGTGTACGGGTTCCACATGTTTGGTTGGTGTTGAAGTGTTGAAGGGTTTAGTTTTTTTTTGCTCAAGGTGTAAGACACTGTAAGGTTCAGGATCAGGGTCAAGCATGTACACTTTTTTGTTGTAGATATACTTCATCTTGGGATGAAGAGTGGAAGGCACTCCATGAATTGCATGAATCCATGGCCTGCCCAAAATAAGGTTATATGAAACATCATGTGGCATAACATGGATCAATGTGTCTAATATGGCCATTCCAACTGTGAGAGGAAAATTGATCACACCAAGAGGCTTCTATCCTACATTGTCAAATCCACTGATAGATAAAGAAGTAGGTTGAATGTTTGATTTATCAATATGGAGCCTATTCAAGAGATTGACACTACACACATTAACAGTGGAGCCATTATCAACAAGGGCTCTCTTATCCCTATTTGTTTGTATTGAGATATGATCATGAAAGATTCAACTTGTTTTTGCATGTCCAAAGGAGGGAGCTCACCTTGGTGGAAAAAAATGTCAGTGTTCAAGCCTTGAATCATATCTACTATGTCATTTGTTTGCGCATTAGAAGGGATATGAATTTGGTGTAAGGAATTTTGCATCATGTTGTGATAGTGCGGGGAATCTTGGATAATGTCCCATAAAGATATTTTAGCAAGAGTATTCCTTAGTTGGTCAACAAGGTCATACTCCCTAATGAGTGAATTTAAGTGAGGGGTAGTAGGTAATATGGTATTTGATGAAGGTAAGGAAGTGGAGGTGGGTTGTTGTGATCGTGGATTGTTTCTTGTGTAATGTGTATGAGCAATGGTATGATGACTTGGTTTCAGCAACACATTATTCTTAGGTGGGTAGAGAATGAATTTAGGTTGAAGTTTGTTTGGAGGTGGATAAACGGTGAGTTGAGGTTGGATAATATTAACATCCCTTAGGGAAGGAGAGTCTATCATGGTCTCTACATCTTCGGGTAAGGGAATAATAATATTATTGTCATTATTATCCTTTCTTTGTATCATGATATCCTCCCTAGGAGGAGAGATTCTAGGAGAACTACAAGCCACATGTGCTTGACATTCAAGGATTGGTTCTTCTAAAATGACTTTGTCACAAGTAGGGGAAGGATCAATGATGGGATTAACAATGGTGGGATGAGGAGGAGAGGGTTCTATTTGATTATCTTGTTGTTCTAAGGTATCATTCTCTTATTCCATACTATCTACCCTAGTAGGAGAGCTTGGAAGAGTTTCACTACTAGCTTCATCATAGGTAGGGGAGGCATCAAGAGAAGGAATACTATGATTTTCAAATAGGTTATAACAAAGGGTAGGAGCATTGGGAAAGGGAGGGCCAAGATTCTCATGACTCTTAGGAGAAGGATCTTCTAACACCAATGGGTCCTCTTTGCATCGAGGAGGGATATTAGAAGAAGGGAAATTGTGATCGTCATGGTTAGGGAGACTAGGTAAGGTAATATTGAGAAATTTTTGTGGTTTAATGTTTTTCAAAGGGGGATGAGGAGAGGGACAATCAAGACCCTCATTGCTTGTATCTTCTTTCACAATGATACCTTCACCACTAATAGGAGAGGTATAGGGAGAAGCACAAGTATGATTGTTATTATTTTCAACACTAACATCCTCATCAAGGGGTAATGCAATGTTAAGAATTGTGCCAATGGTTCGGTTATTAACATGTTCTTTAATGAATTTATTATTGCAATCAACATTGAAATCATAAGAAGGAATGTTGTATTTATGCAATCCATTGGAAACCAAATCAAAGCCACATATCTTAAAGGAAAACATTCTATGAAGAGAAGGGAAAGAGAATGAAATGCAATGACGTAAAGTAAAATATTGAAATGCAATTTTTTAGATGGGAAACAAGGTAATTTTTTGATTACACTATGCAACAATTTGAAAAAGAAATGTAGTATATATGCAAAATTGAAACTAAGCAATGCATGAAATGAGATAATTAAAGCTAGTTCTAATAAAATACATGTAACAAAAACACAACCGGATGATACAGATAGGTGATGGTACAAAAAATAAGCCTAAAAATAGGGTTTTCAGCTCCATAAAAGGTTGTTTCAGAGGCCTAAAGGGACTAAGTCGCCCAAGGTGGCAACTTAGTCCACCTGGTGATTTTTTTTAGAATTTGAAAAATATTTTGATGGATTCAGGTGGTTTTTGTGTTGTATGAGGTAGACCTAAAATGAAAATACAAAATTTTAGAAATTTTTAATGTTTTAAGATGCAAAAATGCAACCTATATGCACTTTTCACTAATGCAAATTTTAAAACCCTAGAATGCAAATTAAACAATGCAAACCTAGGATGAGAAAGAGATCCAAATTAGAGAAGAGGGTATGCAGATGTCAGGTTCACCAAAATGAACCACCAAAAATGAAGTAGAGAAAGGAGGATTCCCCAATAGGCTCCTAGGGTTTTTTACCTAGAAGCTAGTGAGAAATGAGCTCTCTTTCACACCTTTTCATTTTAGGGTTCATTCAAAGGATTAGGGGTTGTGATATGTGTGGAATGTGTCTAAGTGCTGAAAAAGGGGAAAAGAGACTAAATATTGAATACAAACTATTGAAATGCAAGTGTTGGAAAAAACATAATGGTATGCAAGTATGTACAAGATGACCTAATAAATGTACATTAAAATAAAACAAAAAGTTGGAGATGGAAGGTGTGCACCTGGGAATGAGTTGCAGACTAGAAAGGAGATTGGAAATGTTGTTGATGCTAAAATTCAAGCCTGCTTAGACACTTATGTCATTCTGGGCAACCTAGTCCTAGATCTAGAAAATTGCACCAAATCTCGTTTTTGTTGAAAGGGTATCTAGATCTACCAAAATATTTGAAAAGTAGGTTTAGTGGGACTAGTTTTCCATTGTTGGTGACTTAGTCCACTTCTGAATTTCTGAAGATTAGAAAATGGAAATGGAATCCCTCAGTCTGCACTTTCTGCTCCTTCAGGTATCTAGTTCAGAAAGTGAAGAATCTAGTTTGCAAAGTGTTCTCCAAGCTCCAACTAGGGTTTCTCCAACCTTGAAGAGCTTTGACATGTTGATGAAGACTTTTCCACCTTGATTCTTTTCCAAATCTGCATACAAGACCTGAAAATCACACTAAGAGGGAAAACTTGTTGATTGTTAGGGCATGGGGGTTTTCCTTGGTCAAACCCCTTTTGAGTAATCAAACCAAAATGATGAAATAATGTAATGAAGCATGAAAAAATGGAGTTTACATTGCCATGATGATTGATCTATAGTTGCAACAATGGAGCATTCAACCCTTGAATATTTCAGAAAAAAGGTGTGTTGATGACTTGGAGTACTAAAACCCTAGCTTTCCTTAGAAGAAGGAGAGATGAGAGATGAGGAATGAATGTGTGAATTATAATAATGATGAATTAGAAGATTAGTGATTAGGGTGAAAATGATGAGAAAAACCCTTATTTATACATGTTGTGCCCTAATTTTTATTTTTGTGCCACATGGGGCTAAGTCGCCCAAGGTGGCAAACTAGTCCACTTGGGAATTTTTTTTGAATGTTGGGAATTAGCATGTGGTTAATGATGTTTGTCAGGATTTTCTTCTGAAACACACTAAAGTAGGACCTATAAGTGCATTAAGGGGTCATTTTAGCATAAGAAAGGGTTGATTTAGTGATGACAAGCCTAGGAAAGTGCAAGGGTTAGTTACAACACCTTACAACACTTTAGACTAAGGCTTGGAAAGGGGTTATTTAGGTAAATTTGATGAAAGGGTCCTAGAAAAGTGAGGAAATATGTTACTAGACTTCACAACACCTTTACAAGACACCTTAGAATCTAAGCAAAACTAGGCCAAAAACCACAAGAAAGGACCCAAATGAGTGAAAAGTGTTAAGGCTACACTTTTTGGCGACACATCTTCAAACTTCTAATTTATTTTATTTATTCATTTAGGTTCATATTATATGATTGCTCTATGGTCTGTATGTTTAACATACTCAACTCTTCCTAAATTGGTTCCTTCAATCCATTCATATATCTTTCCACTTTATTCACCCCCTCATTATGGTGTCCTAATTGGGTTGTTATTCTATAGTGTTTCTTTGTATAGCCCTTCCCATTATTGTATATGTAGTTTAGATTGTGAAACTCTTTAAAAAAATTATTTTGATAATTTTAAGGAATGAGCTTAGATTTGAGTTTCTTCACCATTCTATCCCATCTCCCAATACTATATTTAACTTTGTATGTTCTTTGTTGTTTTAGTTCCTTCAACCAAATGGTAAAGTGGCATTTGAATTTAGTCTTGGAAAATTTTACTCTATTTGGATCATCAATATATTTATACTTAAAATGTTCTAAATCAATTATCAAATCTATCAGTTCTTTAAGATTTAGACTAATAAAATATTTGGGAACATCTAGTCTAGTTTTCCTACCAATGTTTGATATATTCTTTAACATTATTTCTTCCATGCCATCCTCTTCACTTTCACCCTACTCAATAGGGTTAAATTACTTTTCTTTATCATTTTCATAAATTATGGGTCATGGTTTCTTTTACATTCTTCCTCAAAATTATCCATCTAGATCTTCATATCCTTCACTATCTCAAGCATCACTTCCCTCCTCCTAGTGACATTAGAAATACCATTTAATCTCTATAGTAGTATCTTGGGTTTGGTGTAAGCTACCTCGAGTTAGTAGTTTTTCCGTAATCACTCCTACAAGTTTCCTCACACTCAATGCTATATTATAAAGCTTCTTATGGATTGCCTTAGTTTATCAAAAAAATTACAACTAATACCTTCGTGCAAAAGATACCTTATTTAACTCCTAAAAATTACACATAATTACAAAATTTAGATGTGCACCATCTTAACTTGGGTATTGTATACAAAACACACCTCATAGTATGCTCTAATTATGAATATTCCATCATGACTCGTGACCCTTTCACTATGTTAACATCCATCCTCCTTCATTTTCAATCTCCTCCTATAAATGTGCATAAATAAACCATTGATTAAAATATGAGATAATATTGTCATGGTTAAAGTCCAAATGAATGATTTGTTGGAAATAGGATGGCATTTAATTGCAATCCTAAAACATTAGTTATTTCATGTATATCCTAAGTTCCTAAAATGTGTTTATCAACACTAGGATTAAGAAGGAATTAATAATTGTTGAAATAATCATGTTAATTGACATTTGTAAGTTATTCTATATGATAGGAACATGTGGGGACGCCTTGGGATGGGATCCTAAAAAATAGGAGCACATGGGTGTACATATGGTAGGTGACAACTCACCTTGAGTTCAGTTAATTGGTTGGTAAATTGTGTACACTTCATAAATGCATCCTAGGCTCCTACAAAATAGGGATTTTGATTTATGCATGTTGAGGTCCTATAAAATAGGGGGTGAGAGGTACAAGATTCAGTTCAATGAAGTTTGGTTGAAGTTTAGTTCAGTTCAATTATGGTTCAGTTAGATTCAATTAGTTTTAGTTGCATGTTAGTTGATTTCAGTTAACTTGGAATGCATGGCTAATAACTTGAGTTGCATGAAAGATAACAGGAACTACCTTCAGTTAATAGGAGATGACTATTCTTGCATGAATGGTGTTGAGAAATGTTTCAGTTAACAAGAATTAACTTGGACCCACTTTGGGCGCCCAAGTTGGCTTCTTGGAATTGACTCCTTTGCATGTTAAGATATTTCAGATGGCTGAGTTAAGTGGGCCCTCTTTTGGGTGCCAAATTTGATGATAAGCTTTGTATATATCTTTGGAATAAAGGTTAAGTTGCCACTTTAGTTTGGGGCGCCCAAATGCATGAAGATGGGGTTTGCACATTGTTCTTCATGAGATAGCTCAATTGGCATGAGATAGGTGTACCTTTTAGGGTTAGGGCTTGAGCATTGTAATTGTAACTCATGTTGAGTTTACAAAGCTATTTAAAGCCTATTTATCTCAAGCAATTGAATAGAGTTATGATCAATTTTTATTGCAGGTTGTGAAGAAGTTTTGGTGAAGGAAAAAGAGGCATTCTCAAGCAAGAATTGGAGCTATTGTAATCTACTTCAGAGATTGAATAATAGATTAATTCTTGGTGGAGTTTTTTACTCGAAAGGGTTTTCTCCACAGTATATGCTTATGTAATCTTTCTAAATCATGTCTACTTCTTCTATCAACTTTTGTCTACATTCTACAATAGTAAAATGGATTAATCAAGATAATCACCTACAAAGAATTTGTAACAAAAGGAAAAGCTTATTTAGATCAGCAATCTTAAATTTTTACAGATTATTAAGCTAAGTTTTTCAACAGGATTATCAAGTCATGCAGCCAAACATGTAACTCAAAACTCAAAATAACAATATAAAATATTTTAGTGGGCTTCCAAAATGCTAGGTCTTAGAATTTTTATCACATTGTGAAAGCTATATAATTCAAAGGGTATTCCAATACAATGTCATGTCCAATATGCATGTTTTTAGTTTGAGGGATAGTCCTAATTAGTGACAAGGTAGCACAAATATCAATGCTACATGAAACATAAATCCAAATAGATGTATAGTTGAATTTCCCAAATTGAATTTAGTTATGAAGGATTGCCATCTGATGCACGCCATAAGAACTTGTAGGTCCAATGTACCTTTTTTATATTTATTTATTGGTGTGAACTTCAAAGAGCTATTGCACGCATGGATAATAAACCTAGTAAAAAAAATTCAACCTTGATAAATCTTCAATAACAATTAATGTCATTGGGGTGATAATTTTATTTAAAATTGGATATAGAAATTATGGATCTTAGTAGAACATATGTTTCTTGGTGTAAGATTGGATATAAAACTATAAAAAAATGCAATGGGATCCTTGACAACTAGCTAATGACTAGAAAGTAATGAAAACTTACAAACAAAATAAGTAAAATAAAATAGTTTTGGTTGATGCAATATTGATCTTACACTCTAGGATGCTCTCACATAATATTCTATTCATTATATATTCATTGAAACTTGTGATTCTCACTAAAAAGGAAAATCTTCTAGTTTTTAGATCATTAAAAAATATATTAAAGCTATAGTATAGATCTATTGTTTCTAGTTTAAGACAACTTCTAAAGAATTATAGCAACACTTAATTATATCTCCAAGGTCCTAGGGAGGTTTAGGATGTGAATGACATCAATACATAATGCATATTATTCATAGAATTCCTTTTAGAAGGTTGTCTTCTACATATTATGTAATTACACATTTCATCCTACATTAGGCTATGTACCACCTTGTGGTTGATGTAGATAATCCTAGATTCTAAAAATTATTATATAAACCTCACTCGTAATCACTTTAATATAGTTAGCTTAAGTTATAGCTCTATAAGATTGATTTTATTGACTATGAAATATCAATACCAAGTGAAGAAGGGGAAAACGATAATGAAGGTAAATCAAGGAAAAGAATAAAGGAAATGAATATAAATTGAAATTATACCTTCATCATCTTCATCTCCATTGATTGATCTCACAAGTTGCACCCAAGACTTGCAGATTTTCTCAAATGTTGATGATATGTGGCACAATTTTTGTAGCATAAGGGCATGATAGAGATAACTTGATAAAATGAGAGCGAATGCCTCAATATATAGAATTTTGATGAGTGGAACCAAGGGATAGGATGCATTGAATCGATGAAGGAATAAGATTATTGTAGTTTAGTTGTCATTGATGTCAAAATTATAAGTAAAGTGTGTGGTTGGTTGTCATTGATGTCAAAAGTATTTTGGAGTTGGTTGTAGTTTGGTTATTAGTGAGTTGCAGGCTAGCTATTTGGTTGTCAAAGTCTCTGAGAAATTATCTGCATTTCTCTGCTATTGATGTTGTGCTCATGTGGTTTGGAAGATAGATTCATGGTTTGTTAGAGAATGTGTGATCCAAGTTTCATGTTATTTGGATTATTGAAAAGGTGTTTGTGCTTGTCGCAGTTTCAAGTTTGTGTTGTTTCTATGAGGATATTCACAGAGGTGCAATGTTTTTCTCTATGTTCCTTCACATTTGTAGATATTTTGGTGAGGTTCATAAGTTGAGTTTATGATGTTGTGAAGGTGTTATATCCAAAGTTTCATATCGTTTGTCCTTCTGTAGAGAAAGTTTGAAGTGATAGAGTGCAGGATTGTTTTGTCTGGTGGCTAGTTCCAATGTCTATTGGCTTGTGCCAACTTATTGCTATATGAAGTGGTGAATTAGCTGGTTGAGAGTGTTCCTGAAGATCATGTGATGTTTATTTTTGCTTTGCAAGGTGTTTTTTGTTTTCTCTGAAACATGTTGTGGTCCAAAATGAAGGTGTTGCTAGGTTATGTTTTTTCTTGGCTGACTGGGGAATGTTGAAGGTGTGCACCACTAGTTTGAGGTTGCATGAATTTCAAGAAGTGTTTGAAGATGTTGTATGGATCATGCCAACTCATCTGGGTGAAGTCTAAGTAATTTTTAAACTTTCATGTGTACCACAAATGTTTTAATGGCTGACGTAATACAATTTTCACGTTCTCTTGCTTAAGGTTGACCTAATTCAAGTTTGTGAAGTGTGTGGATGTTAATAATTGAAGGTTAATGTTGTGAAGAGTGTTTAGGACTAGGTTAAGCATGTGTTGGAATTCATAAGGAATTTTCCTTTTCCTGGTGTTGTGTGTAGTTTATTTTAGGGTTGCTCTCTACACATTTCATGTTGTTATTCATCTTTGGCCAACTTGTAATTACAATATTCTTTATTGTAGGTCGACACATGTAATGTAGTCAATAGTATCATGTATAAATTGTAAACCTAGTTGATCTAGGTCAAATATAGTCAAGTGTTTGAGTCGAGGATGCATAATGTATTATGATTTTTATGTGAGTGACTAAAAGAGAAAGCGTAGAAGTGATAGATCCTATCTGGATTCATCTTGAAGACATTCTTGTGATAGAAGAGAAATGAAGAGTGTACCTAACTAATTGCTAGAGGAAGTGAGCCAAAGGAAAAGCTTCTTGAAGGCCAAAAGTAGTGAGTCAGTAAGTTGTAGAGAAGACATTTGAAGAATTTGCAAAAAAATTCAAAGAAGAATTTCAATCATCAAAAGGATTGAGCTTCTTTGTCAAATTCAGACAATAGAAAGACTATCATGTTGTAATATTTTTTAATTTTGTTCTTAGTACAAGGAGTGGTTACTTCCTTGGGTTCTAGCCCCTAAAAAAAACTTTGTAGGGAGTTGTAGCTTCCTTGGGAGTGACCCTAAAACCTTTACAAGGAGTAGTAGCTTCCTTGGGTTCTAGACTTGAAACAAAGTTGTAAATATGATTCATTTGTGAGGCTAGATTAGGACAGTAACTCCTAGTAGCATTTCTCGCCATGGTTTTCCCCCTTTGGGGTTTTCCACATGTATCTGGTGTTATGTGGTGTTGTGCATTGTGTTGATATTTTTTGTTTCTATTTATGATGTAAAGATTAAGTTTCATTTTGTTCCAAAGGGTTTGAGATTTGATTGAATAATAATTCACTCCCCCTTATGATGTGTGTTCATCAAAGATTGAGTGGTGTAGTGGAGAATTAGCCTCGTGTCACAAGAGGGAAGGAGGTGTAAGAGAGAGGTGTGCTCACACATGTGTGAGCATACATTAGGAGGATAATGTGTAAGATAGTGGGATTGTGTAAGAGGTAAGTGCGATCACACATGTGTGAGAAGAGGGTAAGATGGGTAGGCTAGGTCACTTGTCACATGGTGACAAATTTGGGGGAGGTGGAGAGAATTAAAAATTGGGAAAGAAAACTAATGATGGTTGGGCCTATGGATTAAATTAATAAATCATGGATTAATTAATTTAATGGGGATGGGTTAAGTTAACAAACCATGGGTTCATTAACTTGGCTATGGTTAAAAGTTGGAGAATGGGCTAATGGTGATTAGGATGAAATTAAATAATGAGAAAATGGTAATGAAGGTTAATTAGCCTAGATAAATTAATTAAGTATTAATTTATTATTTAGTTGGAAGGTTTGGGGCTAAAGTTAGATTTAATTAAATAAATGTACATTTATTTAATTAAAGGTGGTGGATAAAGGTAACAAGAAAATTAATTAAATTGTTAAATAATATTAATTTAATTAATTATTAGAATAAGGAAAAAGGTCAAATTAATTAAATAAATAACAAATATTTATTTAATTAAATATTAGGATAGGTAAAGTGGTTATGTTAAGGTCACATTTCAGGTGTCTACACCAAGTTGAGGAACAATGTAATATCATTTGAGAGTTTTATAATTTTCATATAATTCCCATTTATCTTTGAGGGGTGAGAATTAATGTTGTAATCCCATTTTAATCCCAGTTGAACCCTCTTGTTATAATTGTGTCACTAGGATATCGATTTTTCCAATGGTGGTGACCCTTACAATACTTCCCTCAAGATGTGCAGATGGTATTTAAGAAGTTCTTCCATTAAGAAAGCACATTCTTCTTCTATAGATTTATCAAAATCCTTATCATTGTGAATGCCTCTTTTTATGTAGCTCCTTTAAGTGTCCACCTAACATCCGACTCTTGGAGCTTCCTTAAGTAACAAGGTTGCTCATCCCTACCTTTAAATTAAGTGTTATTTGGTTGCATGCTTGGTCATTTGAAGATGCAATGCCTCATTTCTCCACATCTATAACATGCTTTAAAGAATCCTCTTCCCCTTTATCCTTTTTACCAAAAGAAAGACTATTTTCTCTTATGCACATCTCCACAAGATTGTAGTGTACACACTTCTCCTTCAAGCACTTACATAAGCCCAATCTTCCTATTGCATGCCATGCATCTTTATCTTCATGTGGATTTTCCCCTTCCTCATGCTATATGCTATGTTGCATTTACAAAAAATACCCATTGGCCTTCAACATGTACTCGTAGGCCTCTTTCATAGACTTGGGAGTTATCTTGCTAAATACATCTTGAATAGATATGTGCAACCAATTCACACATCATTTGACTTTCCATAAGCCATCTTCAACATTTCCCATGTGAATGGTCAACTAATGGAAATACTTAGTGTATTAATGTATGCTCATCTCCCACTACCATATTTTCTTAGAGTTTCCTAAACATAATCATCTAGTAATCCACAAGCATAAACTATACCCTTAGCTTGGAAACAATCTTCTTCAATTAAGGATTTTCTCCTTCTCTTGCCAGTTCCTATCTATTTGGATTTGGTCCCACCATAATAATGCATGCCTCTTTAATTTGGTAGACATAAATCTCATCTAATAAGGATCTTCCATATATTTTTACTTAAAATACCTTTCTACTATAATCTAATGGATTAAATCTTCTTATTAAAAACTCCTTGAATAACTAGAAATCTTCATGTGCTCGAAGGGGTGGTGTAGTTGGTTAATGACTTTGGGTTCATCCCATGTAGGTCTCGAGATCGACTTTCCCCGCCTCAAATTAAATGGTTGTTTTGTTCTTCGGGCTAGTTAGTAACCCCCAGAGGATTAGTCTCACCTCAGCTCGCCTCTTCTTACCCCCAAAACCTAACATAAATGTAAGCCTAGGATAAAGATGGTGAAGTTAGTTGGATTGAATCACACAACCTACGCTACCCACAAAAGCATGGTCGAAGGATACTTTTGCATTATCAAAAAAAAATAAAAATCTTCTTGCATCCAATCTAAAAGATTACTCTCAATAGACTCTCTTCTACTAGGTTTTCATTAACCTTGTCCATGTGCATAACAAGGAATGTCTAAAGGGTTTTGTCTTCTAGAAAGGTTGAAGGCTATCGTGATTATAAATAATTAATTAATAGGTGTAGGCGCGTAAAAATAGAATCTTTCATATAAATAAATGAAATATCAAATATATGTCATTGTCACATTGTCAAATGAGCTATGGGGAATAAATGTCGCCGCTTATTATTTTTTAAATTGAAAAAAAAAGTCAGCCGTTTGGGTTTTTGGACTGTAGCGAGTGTACTATCTACCCCTTCATTATTCAATTATTTATTGCAGGCAACTTAAATCCACGAGCTTCAATACTTATCAATTTTATTTTTTTTAAATATTTTGATAGTGTAACGGTTACATTACCATCATGCCATTTTCATTTCTATGGATGGTTTTTATATTTCGTAGAGTAATGATTTATACTAATTTATTTATCATTGGTTCATTTAATGCTCATTATATTTAGGAGATGTCTACAAGTAATGAAGTGTTATGAATTCTCTAAGATCATCTATTTTAGTAGGACTCTGACTTGAGTACACTTTTTCATGAAATTTTCTCCAAGATCAAGCCAAAATAGCTTGCTATTCTATTTGTGAAAAGTACCTCCTACTTAGTTGGCGTGAGTTTTCTATAATACATTTAGTTACGCAAGAGTGTTTTTTATTCAAATATGTATATTTTTGTATAAACATTTGGGGTCACTCTCTTCTACTTAATGATCACTAAGTGTGATTTGAAACATTGAGACAAAAATATACACAGTTGAATCCAAAAGCATTCTTATATACCTCCTACTTGTCAAGTAGTATATTCTTGTATTAAGCTTAACTTATTGTCGAATTTTTATTTATATATAACATTCCCCAAATATTTGTCATTTATTTGTTATTGTTATACCTTCTTTCACACTTATATACATTTATTATTTTCTTTGAGATTATCATTAACCTAAGGTTCATTTTTAGTGGCTCAAGATCCAAAATTTAAAATATTTGACTTCAAACTCAAGCTTTCCTATCCCTTTATACTAGCCATTATAACCCAAATTGGTATACATTTGTGCAATATGTTGCTATGTCATTGAATTTAAAGACATTTAATGTGCATTTAATTTCACAAGGATGAATAATGTAAATTACAAAGGAAACAAATAACAATATTTGCATTTGCATGTTGGTTTATGTTGCCTTCTATGTTATTCAAAGACAAAAGTGAATAAGTTTACTAGCACATATTTATACAAATTGGTCTCACATGACACTAATAAGTTCTATATGTTGGATCAAATCCACATTTTTCAAGATTGAACCTATAACCTTTAGATCTAAACCGTAGATTTTTTTGAAATTGTGTAGATTCTAAGATTATCATCAATTCAAGGAAAAAATAATTTAAAATCACATCTACATCATTTGTTAGGAAAATGATGTCTCAACCTTGCAATTTGAGCATGAGCATTGCAAGGGGGTAACCCCCTTGTAGGGTCTAGGGGGATGACCCTCTAATGGGGGGTCTAAGGGCCACACACTCTAAAAGGGGTTTGGAGGCAACACCCTCGAAAGCCACATTATATATATAGCTTTGTTACCATGGCTCCAATAGTAAATTCAGATTGTTCATTTATAGGTCACAAATTTTATGGTAGAGATTATGTTGACTTTTCATTCCCGTAGAAGGAAACTCTCCCTTTATGAGGGCATTGTATTATGGTTGTGCATTGGATTGTATTGAGTGTGTGAGTCTTATAGATGTTGAGTTTCCCATAGATCTCTAGTCGGTGGTACTCCTGAGAAAGCTTATTGCACAAGTATATTGTAATCTTCTTAATTTTTGAATAATATATTGGGGTTTTTGTTTTGAAAAGGTTTTCCCACACAAATCACTAGTTGTGGTATGAATGGTATTTATGTTTATTTTTGTTTAATTTTTATAAGTGTTGTAAAGATGTATTTTTTTTCATAACCCTCTTCTCATGTTTAGTGTAGGAAGTTATTTTGCTACTTTAGCTTCCTTACATCATTCTCTTATCATAGGTTCTAGAGCTAATTACCATAACCCTCTTATTTAATTTATGTATATCTATTTCAATGATCAATCCTAGTTAATTTATCTAGGTTGGTTTCATGTTAATTATTTGCATTCAATTTATTATCATATATTATTTATGTAATGCAATTATTTCATCATATTTTGGTGAACTTCATTTATCCTACATCCCCCGAGGTTTGGTTTCATATTTTCTTAGGGTTTGGTTTCCCTTTCTTCTTTGTGATAAATACCCCACTCCTATCTTAGGTTTTTTGATATACTATATGGCCTTACTTTTGTCCACTCTAGTAAACTTTGGATTGACCTTTAGAGTTTTATTTTTAGATATGATATCTTACTAAAAAATATTTCACACCTAATAGTGTTTTAGATTACTTCATCTTTTGATCTTTGATAACCATAGTGATGCATTGATGTTATGAGCTACACTCTAGACCCTAATATTCCTTTATAAATGAGTTCCTATCTCAATCCTAATAAGGACAAATAATCTAATAAAAACAATTTTTTTCTTATGCTCATATTAAGAACCATTCTAAATATCACGTCAACCAAGAAAAAATGATAATGATGCACATATACCTAAATAGGATCTTACACTTGTTGGATAATTACTTATGGATGTACTTATGGATATCCAATCTCCTCAACAATTAGCCAACATATTGCATCAAATTTCATTAAATTATCCATTTAGAAATAATTTCCTTCATGCTATTATCATTTTGATAAATTATTCTAATGACAAATCCTTTTATATCTCCTCTTATTTTGATCCCATATCCATAATTACCATGTCCATGACCATTACCACTCATTTTGTTTCTTCTAGAATGACTCATATCTCTACTATCATAACCTCTAGCATCCTTTCTCCCTCTACAATGATGTCTTCTTCCACATTTCCCACTAGTTTTGTTTCTCACTATGTCCTACCTCATGGGCATACTCCCCTTACCATTACCAGATCTCATATGCCATTCTCCACCTCTTCTTCTCCATATACTACTATACCTACCTCGTCCATTATTTCTACCACTTTTATCTCTAGTGTCTTATTTATATGGCTAGTACCCATTATACCCATTATACATCCCACATCATTCCTCCCTCTAAACTCATGCCTACTCAATTCTATAATGTTGTCCCTCCTTCTATGGTGATGAATTTACCTCCTTTCACACATCATCACTCCCTTTTTTATCATCTAACACACTCCTCACAACACTCTTTTCTTTATTCACATCTTAGATACACTATTACAATATATGATCCATATTAAGAAGAAAGTAAATGATAATAATAAAGATTCCTTCACATATAATCCTCTATATTTCACTCACTTTCTTTTGATTTCATTATATATACATTGCCTCTAGGGTTTGGGGTACCAAGATTTGAGGTATACAATAAAAAGGGTGGTCCTACTGTTTATTTTCAAGATTTTAATGTGGCATGTTTATAATTTCATACAAAGATAATATATTGGCTAACCTATTTCCAAGAAACCTATGGGATTATGTTATTCAATTATTTTGTTCTATACCTTTGGGTTCCATACATTCTTCCATTGATGAATTAGCTTCTATTTTCTTAAGGTATTTTTATATCAATATGTGTTTGAAAATAAGTATAAATAATTTGACTAAGAGTACCCAATGAAGTAATGAGCCTTGTAATAATTATATCATTAATTTTAATTTGTGATGTGGCAAATTGAAACATCATTATGATCTATTGTATGTGCTAGGTAGATACAATATTCTATAAATAGTTCCATCCTTATTGAAAATACAAATCAATATTAAATATACAATAACAATTTTTCAGCTTATAAACATTTCAATGCGAAATTATATGGTCATCCAAGAGTAGTGTTATACATGATTCATTAATTATTGTTCCATACTTTATTTTTTCCTATCCCACCTCTTAAGGTTGGACCTAAAGAATTGTAAATTATTCCTTCTTCCAATATATTTTCTACTTTACCTAGTATACCTTTGTTAGAACACTTTACAGTTTACCTTCGTTGTGTATCACTATGTCAAATTTTTTCATAAAGGCGGAGTTTTAAAATTTACACAAGGTTCATATAATCATATTTCAAAGCTAAATCATTTCACTTTGAATACTTGTATTCCTACTTCTAATGAATCACCATATAAAAATAAACAAATATCTTCAAGAGATATATAAAAAAAAAATACAAGCACAAGAGAAACAAAATAAAGTAAAATTGGTAAAATATCAAGATACACATATATATGTCACCATTTATTCAATGAAATAAGGATAAATAATGAGTAGTTTAAAAACTAGTGTTTCATGCCAAAAATACAAATAAATATTGTAGAGGAGGGGGACCAACCACACCAACGCTCCAAGTCACGGAGAGCCGAGAGAAGAGGGCTTCCCTAATCTACCTCAACCATGCAGGTGTTTTAGCTCAAGGATAGAGAATGAAGAGCACTCTCAAGTGATTTTGTTACTCTAGTAGCCCAGGAGTTTGAATGGGGATAAATGAGTAGGATTTTAGAACTTGAACTGTACCTTAGATAGCTCTCTACCAGAGGATAACAACACAAGTCAGGGATGACATCATAGTGCATTGGCATCTCTATGGGGCGTTGGCATCTATACAACCATAAAGTTTAAAAGTATACTACAAGATGCAAAAACCAACTAACAGTCTAGTAAATAGAATTTAAAGTACTAAACAAAATGATAAATGATAGTTCATGAATGAAATAACTAAAAAGATTATAAAGGAGATGACGAAAGAAAAGGTGATGAAGACTAACTCACTGAGAGTCCAGTTCACCAGCAAGCTCCACATGAACATTCACCTACACACAACCAAGAGAGCAAATTTTTTGGGGCTGTATAGGGGTTTGCCACAGTCTAACCCCCACTTTGGCATTTCCACCTCCATGGATAGCTAGAATAGCCATGAGATAGAAAATATGATAAAGAAAGTAATAGGAAAGATATCAAATAATAACAATAACACTATGCTATGTAAATCAAGAAACAATATCACCTTCTCAATCAAGGTGCCCTCAAGCACATAGAGGAGGATGCAAGATTGATAAGGTCTACACTATCACAACAACAAAGAAGCAATCCCATAGGACACTAAAACACAACTCCAATGGTGAAAAAATTCTAGCACAAAGTAGAGAAGATGCATAGAAGCTCAAGAAGTATGAGGAATGATCAAATTAGTGTGTAGAGGATGACATGAATTGCTAAAGAGATGAAATAAAAATGAAAGATATGCATTTGAAGGGAATTTAGGAGGGAAAGAGTTGTTCTCAGGTCGACAAGAAGGCATAGAGGCATTACACTTTGTCGCCAATGGAGAATGTAATGTCTTTGTGGATTCTAGAGGAAGGAATCTGTCAGGGATGGTAGAGTGATGCATAGACATCTGCACGTTGTGTGTGAGTCCCTGATAAAAAAATCCTTGATCGCCACAAATGAGAAGCACTAAGTGGATGCATTATAGATAGGTGATGTGGAATTTATCATTCAAAATTGATTTTTCTAAAGTAGAGGGTGTAAAAGGGGAATTTGCAAGAGGGGTGCAAATTCACTCCTATACATTTTACCCCCACTTTAGTGAGAATGAGTGTTAATGAATGTTTGGTAAAGTAAATTGAAAAAGTTTAGAAACCTATACCTAAACCTTCAGGGAAGTAGACCACAATCTGGTGAGCTCGAAAGTGTAGGGCAGGAAAATGGCTCCACAAGCACTCTCTCTCTGTTGAGGAGGTTTAAACAAACTACACCAAAGGCCCACAAACCAATGATGGAAAACTCTAGCAAGTTGTAAGTGCTTCACAAGTCCTTGGACCTGCAAATAAGGTGCGCTTAGGTACTCTATCCTGAAGGAAGCCTAATGTGAGGGGACTCTATAGAGTCGGACTGGAAAGTAGCTTCATAGGTGCACCTGCAAAGAAACATGTTAATCCACAGATAAAACATGTTAGAAAACACAAAGAAACCATGCAAGAAAGCAAGTAGATAGTCACACAGACAGTAAAAAATTGAAAGAAAATATTTCAAAGGGGTCCCTTAGGAACCCTTTAAAAGAAAAGGTGTCCGCTCAAGGGAGGTGCATTTTGAAAGTGAGAGTATTTTTCGCAAATCAATTCAACATCAAGGAATCCTTTTGAAAGTGAGAGTATTTTTCGCAAATCAATTCAACATCAAGCAATCCTTTTGAAAGATGTTCACTTCATCAAGGAATTCGAAAGGAAGAAGGTCCTCTCATGAGGGGAAGGTTAGAAATTCACCTGCAAGAGAAGGTTCTCCCTTCTTGGAGGAAGTTTTTTCAAATTCTTTCTTTATGAACCCATGATGAAGGAAAAATATTCTGCTAGGGGTCCTTGCTGAGGAATGCGATTTTTAAAAATAAAATGTTTTAAAGGGATTTTCAAGAAAAGATTTGTAGGCCACCAAATGAATTTTCTAAAAGTTGAAGTGACATGATAGCCCCCCCTTAGGATGGTGTGTGCTGAATGCAAAGGCACGCGTCATCCTAAGGAGAGAAACGAAAGAATGAAAAAGTGATGTTGTGGCCCACAAAACATAGCGAGATGTAACTGTGGCAATGTTGTCACACACACGAGGGACAATACATGAGCACCACAACATCATAAAACAAGCACAAAAGATAAGACAGTAAAAAATGCAAGAAGAGAAACAAAATCATGAACAAAGGACACATGGGTGATCTGATATTTTAGGGTCAGAGTTTCTCATAAATATAGATAAACAAGTATAATAATATATAAATGAACTTCCATCAACCCCTACTATATCATACCATATGAAGAATGAATAAGAAGACAAAAATAAAATAAAAGTTTGGTTCAACATGGAAGGTAAGCCTAAATGTCCCCAACACTTTGCATCGTCCCCAATTGTCAAAAGTCAAATACACAACCGAGGAAGAATGATGTAACAAATAGAAGAATTTTTATGACATAAAGTCACTCTTGTATCTAAGCACCTACAAGAGTAACAAGGGTAATCCGGGAACACACAAAGCAAGCATGGGGGCACACAAACACACACATGCTCTAATCTACAGATAAAGAAGAGGTTCCCCCCTAGTCCCCATCAACCAAGAGGTCACTATTCTCCTAGTCTAGATCATCATAAGGGGAAGGCATAATAGCTTGCAAGGGCATAATATCAAGGGAGGAACCCTTCGACCCCCCCGCAACAAGAGCCAAGGAAGAAGGCCCCTTAAGGTCTTCTATGCTTAGTTCTTGTGGGGTAAAAGTCAAAAAATTCATGAAAATCACCAACAAGGTCGTGACCTCATCCATAGAATTAAACATGCACATCATCAAAGTGCCATGTGTTAACTCGATGGGCAAGGGAGGTAGCACCCGAGATTCACTTCTAGGCTCATCGAGAGACTCAGGAGTAGTGACAAACCTCAGGGATGCCAAAAATTCTTCCATCACCAAGACAACACATGCTAATGAAGAACCACCCTCCAAAGAATGTGAACCCCTCTTTTGACCCCCTTTGCTAGCGAGGTTTTCCTTGATCTTTCGCTTCATCGAAGGATGCGAGATACCCATGGGTGAAGTAGAAGGCATAACGAAAGAGGAGAAAAACACAACAGACACCACCAAGGTGTTCAACATTTCCATGGGTTTTGAGAATGGTGAGATGTCTGGGAGGGTCATCAGAAGGGGCAAATCAACCGAAGGAGCAATACACACTTGCACTCTCTTTGGGTGAGGATCATTTACGCTTGTGATGGGATCCAAAATTAAGATGGGAGATGAAGGAATTGAAGCAAAGGGGGCATGCGAGGAGGTTATATCAGGAGGTTCCAAAGAAAAAATTGTTGACTCCCCTTCCTTCCTCTGTGGGGTAGCCTGCTCAGCAACTAGAGCCTTTCTTTGATGCTTACACTCACACGTAAGGCAGTTCCTACGACTTCGAGAGCTAGAGGTTGAAAGTTGGGATGAAACAAAAGAATCCTACTCAACCATTGGAGTGTCCATCATGGTTTTTTCTAGCGAAGGGAGAGACTCTTGAACAGGAACAGGAGGGAGAGGTTGAGAGGACAATGGATCATCAACGGGGGGAGTAGGCTCTAACACCTCAGTGGCTTATTCCCATTCATTGCCTTAGAGGTTAAAGCAATAAGAAGTTGTAGAGGCCAAGACATAGAGGACTCCCAACAGTGACCCTTCCCCTTACCACACATGCTAGATTGAGGTCCTATGGGCAAGGTAGGAAGGTCGAATACATAGATCTTAGCCTTTCACTAAGCAGGCACCATCGAACTTCTTATGCATAAACCAAGAGTAGTAACCCAAAGTTCCTCTTCAGGGAGGGAGATAGAGGTGGGGCCCCGAGCATGGGCAGACTTATCCTTTCCCTTTTGAGAGGACAAGGTAGTTTGTCGCTAGGCTACCGAGTGAGTCACTTTCGACTATCCTTTGCCCCTAATTTTGTACTTCACATAGTTTCGGTATGGTAGGTCTATTCTAGGATGGAGTGGACCAAATGAGGTGGGCCAAAAATGATCCAAGGAATAACCCCCATGAGACACCAATGGATAATATCCAGTTTCATGCACAACATGCATGACACCTTCGTGAGAGAACTTTAAACATTTGTGAATAAAAGAAGTGGTTATGTTCATGGAAGCTAGCCACGAGATTCCCAATTTCACCCTGAACAAATCAAATTTTGAAATGACATCGAAAGTTGTATCCACAACCCTAGGTCTAACTAGAGTGAAAAGAGTTATAGAGCCATATGGCGCAAGAGAGAGACCATTGTGCATATGTATAATAGATTTAATTTTCTCATATTCATCCATCTGTAATGAATTTAGTCATAACATCTCCTTTTTAATAACATTTACTTGGCTCGTGGGGTCAATTAGAACTCTTTTCACAATTTTTCCATTGAGGCGAGCAAGAATGTATAGAGGAGAGGGCTTATTATTTAGAGGCAAGTCCTATGAGGTGAAAATCACATCTGGAGAACTAGTCGTAGGCTGTGGGGGAGGAGTAGGAGTAGAAAAAACCACATTAATATACACCAAGGGTTTTAGAGAAGCATCAAAAGGGTCAATAATCAAGTTCACAGAATGGGATGGAAATGGGTCTGTGTAAATCTCCAACTCACTATTGGCCTTTGCTACTGACTTATTTGTATTCTATTTCTTCCCATCGAGATGGATGGTATCATCATTGATGTGATCCTATTTCTCATGATGTAGGTCCATGCAATGCTTGGTATCATGCCCATTAACATAATGGTATTAACAAAAAGCATTCCCGTCATACCAATCAAGATAAGGCTCCTTCAAAGGTCGAGGATTTTCTAATGTTATAATGTTATCCCTCAATAAATTTTATAGGATAGAAGAATAAGATACAACTAACTTTGTAAAAATTTTTTTGCACTTGAGGTTGTGATCATTAGTCACGAAAACTACATTTGCAACAACCTTCCCTTTTCTTGAAATAGACATAATAGATTTTCCTTCCGAACGGGAGCACGGGGAAGATCCCCTGAACTAAACCACTATTTATTGATACTTCCACAACGTAACACACATATGTGCGAAATAAGGGTACTTCATTAAGGAAAATTTCTCCTTCCAGCCTTGTTGTAGGTTGCCTTTGACTACCTTATGCACATCCGAGTCAGGTAGCAAGTGCGATATTTGTGAAAAGAGCACTTGATAACATGCAATAAAATTAGTTATCTTCTTGTATTCTCCTTTCTTACATCGGATGAGATTAGATAAGGTCATATTTGGACCGATGTTAGCCTAGAATTGATGGATAAACTAATTTATGACTTGATCAAATGAGAATATAAAATTATCAAGCAAGGAACAATACCACTCGAGTCTTTTATTCTTGAGAGATTGAGGAAATAGTTTTTCCATTAAAGCATCATGGTGAAAGAAATTTGTGCACATGGCATTAAAATTTGATACACGTGTCTTTAGATCCCCTTTACCACCATACTTCTTGAACTTAGGAATCTTCATTCCCTACGAGAAAGGAGTTCTCATAATTGTTACCAACAATGGGCTATGTCGAGAGAAGGGCTGAAAGATAGGCTGGGAGGAGGCTTCAGAGAGGTTTTCCAACTGGCTTTTCATTTGGTCCATGTTCTAAAGAAGAGCATTCAAAAAAGGGTACAAAGACGATAAAGGTCTAGTGGAACCTCCCCCAGAACCACCACCACTAGAACCACCTCTGGAACCACTGTCGTGGTTGCCACTGTAGCCACCACTGAAACCACTAGTGTGACCTCCACCGGAGGCACCACCATGACCTCTTCTAGAGCCACCACCACTAGCACCGCCACCACTATCAAAGTCTCCACCATTCTTTCCACCAAATCCCCCACTGCCAAGGGAAGTAGGAGGGGTGAAGCTAAAACCAAGGGGTATCCTACTCACCTTGACAGTTCGAGGCTTCTCAACAATATAGGAAATGATGATCAAGGGACCTTTTTTAACCATGCCTATGGATGTGGTAGGCATCAGGACACCTATTTGTCTCTCATAAGTGTCAAGCACCTCCCCTTGAGTGGTACTTGATCTAGGATTATACAAAGGGATGTATTCTTCATTTAGATCGGTGAGGCCGCACAAAAAATCTACGCCAATCCGATCCTTTCCTAACATATATCTCACCTTGCTAACAAGCCTAGTGGATCTCATCATGTTCAGTGTTTTCTCTAAATGATTTATGAGGTCTAACAACCTCATGTCTAATGTTAGAAGGATTTTTGTAGGAATATTCACAACGTCATCCTCATCCATTGATGATTCCATAAGGGACACTAGAGGAGTGGGGGCATGAGTGGTCTCATCTATGAAACCCATCTCGTCTGAAAATGTTATAGTAAAACTAGAAGTGAGAATCTTTTCCATTGGTAGGTTTCGTACACTTCTTCTAGAAATGTACCCAGACGTCATAGGCTGGGTTGTGATGCTCATGAAAACTCATAACACCCAAGTTTACAATGATCACCAAGTGCGAGGAAAAAGTTTCAACATGAAAAATGGATAAACGTTGTTCACGTCGGGTTCACCAAAATGTAGAGGAGGGGGACCAACCACACCGAGGCTCAAGGTCATGGAGATCCAAGAGCGGAGGGTTTCCTTAATATACCTCAACCATGTAGATGTTTTAACTCAAGGATATTGAATGAAGAGCACTCTCAAGTGATTTTGTCACTCTACTAACCTAGGAGTTTAAATGGGGCTAAACGAGCAATTGCTTAGAACCCGAACCATACCTTAGACAACTCTCTATCTGAGGACATTAACATGGGTCAAGGATGATAGCACAACACCCTAGCATCTCTCTAGGGCACTAGCCTCCATACGAATAGAAAGTACAAAAGTACAACACAAGATGCAAAAACCAACTAACAGTCTAGAAAATAGAATTTAAAGTACTAAACAAAATGATAAATGAATAAAATAACTAGAAAGATGATAAAGGAGATTATGAAAGAAAAGGTGATGAAGACTAACTCATTGAGAGTCTAATTTTCTAGCAAGCTCCGCATGAAAACATACCGACACATAGCCAAGAGAGGAAAAATGTTGGGGTTGTATAGGTGTTTTCCATAGTCAAACCCCCACTTTGGTGTTTCCACCTCCACAGACAACTAGAATAGCTATGAGATAAAAAAATGTGATAAAGAAATGAATAGTAAAGATATCAAACAATAACAATAACACTATGCTACATAAATCAAGAAAAAATATGACCTTCTCAATCAAGGTGCCCTCAAGCACGTAGAGGAGGATGGAATCTTGGTAAGGTCTACGTTGGCACAACAATGAAGAAGCAATCCCATAGGACACCAAATCACAAATCCAATGGTGGAAAAAGTGCAACATGAAATAGAGAAGATGTGTAGAAGCTCAAGAATTGAGGCATGATCGATTTAGTGTGTAGAGGATAGCATGAATTGCGAAAGAGATGAAATGAAAATGAAAGATATGCATTTGACGAGGATTTAGGAGGGAAAGATCTATTCTCGGGTCAGTAGGAAGTCGAAGAGGCATTACACTTCATTTCCAATGGAGAGCATAACGTCTTTGCAGACTCCAAAGGCAAGAAGTTGGTAGGGATGGTAGCGCACTGCATAGATGTCCACACATCGCGCGCGTGTTCCTGACAAAAATTCTCCCACTGACACAAAATACAAGCACCAAGTGGGTGCATTGTAGATAGGTGATGTGGAATTTCTTAGTCATACTTGATTTTTCTAAAGTAGAGGGTGTAAAAGGGGAATTTGCAAGAGGGGTGAAAATTCGCTCGTATACAAATATATTTTTATATTTGTTACTTTATTATTATCACCTTTTTATAACTATATTCATGATTTTTCTATTGTACCTTATGATCTTTATCATATTGAGACTAGATTATAACATTTATCATTTCATCTTACAAATATTGGATGTAGTCATGTATACATGTAATTTCATACTTATACTCTATTTATTTATGCTTTATAGAAATATATATTAATTTGATTACATATTTGACATGCTTACATGATCCTTTTTATATCCTTTAGGGTCATCTCTTCTTCATGGTCTACCTATATTTGGGGCAATATTATGCCTTAATTATTTCCATCAATCTATGACCTTACATGCTTGTTATATATGATAATACATCCTTAAATATTATAGGTGAGTAAATTATTACATCTTAACTTTTTAGCTTTGCTAGTAAGCTTTATTTTTATTATTACCATATATCTTTTATGCTCCCTTCCAATTCATTGAATTTTATGTATGCAAAAAATTAGAGGGGGCATATATTATCATGAACATTTTTCATGGTTGAGATTTTAGATGGTTATTTGTATTAAATAGAGAATCACTACCATATCTAGATATAGCTTGATTTCATTACACATTCACATCATGTAGAATCCTATCACATTCATACATTGCATAGAGATCCATTGCACTGATTTCTTACATTACGTAAATATTTATGAAATTTATCACGTTATATGAATATTGTTCATAATATTAAATCACATATAGAGTTCTGAATTCATTTCCAACATCACAATGGTGTATCATGCAAAATATTATTGTAACACTCTTTTCGTATAGTAATAATTTTTAATCCTTCTCTCATTCTTCTCCTTATTTTTAATTGATAGATGAAACTACTTGTAGTTTTGTGAATATTTTAATTATGATGTGGGATCTAAAAGTTTTATATAATTCAACTATTTGGCATGTCATATGGATTCTTGATACCATGAAGCATACAAAAATAATTCAAGAATGATCCATTAGTTTTATAGATCCTATATCCCTTTTATGAGCACTTGATTATTTTCTTTTCACATTGAGCTTTAGTTTGTATATAATTTAAAATTCATGCTCAAGTTATAATTTCATTCATATAAAAGTGTTGGAAAAATGTAATGGTGAAATTAGCAAAGACAGTTTATCCCATTTAGAGTTGTGTCCACCTTGATAAGGATATCCTCAATGGAATAATATATCAACGAGTGGAAAATTCTTATGTTGATCTTGGCTCATGACATGAATTCTCTTCACACCCATCTCATCCTCTTTGTTCTATTCTCCATAAATTTATTATTTAATCATCATTACTATGCGTTGATTTTGACTTACTTTCATATATAAGATTCCTATATCAAAATTATCATTTCACCCCAGAGTTCATTTCCTAGTGGCTCGAGACTGACCTAGTCCAATCCATGGCATGACATGAGAATGAAACCAAAATCTAAATGATTAAATTCAAACTCAAAATTTCCCATGGCTTTCTACTAGTAGTTCTAAGCTATGATAATGCACATTTGTGTGTCATCTTTCTATGTAATTATATTTAAAGGAACTCAATGTGTACTTAATCTCATAAGGAAGAACAAGGGAAATTATTAATTGAAAAATTATTAGAGAACACATTAATTATTTCAAATGTTCCATTTAATATCACTAATTACCTTTAACCCATCCTATCAAAGGGGTTGACTTTATAGAACATGTTACCTATCAAGTTGACAATCTCCCCAATAATGTCCCTAGATACCAACTTGATAGACTCATTTATTAACAAGACAAATGCTAATAGGTATATAGATGTAAATTCTAAAAAGTTTCCCACATATCAACATCAATTCCATGTGTTAAATTTAATTTTCACTACTTGGGATTAATTCTATGACCCTTCAATTTGAGCCATAAATTTTTCTAAGAATCTAGAAATTTTAGGATAAACATTAGTTCAAGCACATAAATCTTTATACAATGAAAAATTAATACAAAATCACATCTATATCATTTTCCCATGAAATTTTCTGAAGATAAATAGCTTAATCCATTTATTTAATTTTTACATGTTTATTTCAATTACCAAGCATATCTAATAAATCTAGATTAATTGTATACTTATTAATTACATTTATGTAATTATCCTTGATTGTTTATATAGTACAATTTATTTCATTATAGATAGATATATGTTATGAACATTAATATATAACATTTTAAAGATTTTACATATTAATCATGTATTAAATTTTAAAATATAAATTAAAATTTTAGAATAAAAAAGAAATCAATTGTATATTTTCAATCAAAATACTAGCAATAAGTTAATTGATATATACAATTCAACATATCATACACAAGTAGCCACACAAGAAGTGGTGGAGGTGGACCATATTGATTAAAAAACACCCACAAGAAGGGTTGATCAAAAGAAACATTTGAGCCGGTATTGGCATGGTGTGATGGTTTATTGGTGGCATTGTTGTTCTTGCCACCAAGGTTCAAACCCCATTGGGGTGTTATTGTTGAATGGTTGTATTTCGGTTCATAGCTCTGGTCAAAAGCATTTACCCCTTAAATTAAAAAAAATAAAAGAAACATATAAGACCTCTCAACTATCTTGAGAATACAAAATGCCAATCAGAACAAACATGTCCTAGCTAGGAAGTGGAGGTTAAAAAACCTTGATGCCATGCTATGTAGGACCAAAAAAATTATATAATAGAAAATAGATAGAGTCCCTCTATTAAGGAAATGTGAAACAAATATAGATTTGTGATATAATCCAATACCAAGGAGACAAAGGTAACATCAAGGGTGTCACTAGATAGGAAATAACATAGAAAATTAGTTCATGATAGGGTATTTAATATAAAAAATAGATAAATATCATTAAACTTAGTAGATAGGGTAAATTTATTAAATTTTATTACATATTAGGGGTAAGGTAATGGAATGGAATTTAGGTTGGGTCTAAGGTCCACAAACAATGTTAAATTTAATTTATCCCTTGTTACTTTTGGTTTTCATGAAGACATAGAGGAAATTAGTTAGGTTATTTTTATGTAGGTTTTGTAAACATATTTATTTAGTCTTATGTAATTTTAATTATGGTGTTTGTACATCATAGAGGAGATATATATTTGATTCAAAAGAGGGGCATTATATATACTCCTTCCAGGGTGGTATATAAGATAAGTAGGAAGTGAATCTCCCTATGGGAATCTACCAAAATGATTTTATACATTGAATTAGTATATCAATTACAAATAAAAAATTTAGTATTTACTTTTTTAATAAATTTAAATATGATTTTAAATATTTTTGATAGAATATTGTGGAAGGAAATATATATTTGGTTTAAATGATTGCAACATGATAACCTAGAAGATAAATATTTCAATGTTAATGGTACATGCATTGGTGAATAATTAAGCTTATATTCTCTTATAATTTACATTATGTATAAGTATTAATTTATTTTCTCAATCCAAACAAGTAGAAGAAGGAATGTTTTGACTTCTTAAGAGCTTTCCAATTGGTCAAGTGGCTAGTTTGGTATTTTGACCTCATTGAGAAATCAATGAAATAAATAAATTGGAATATATGTATCCTCTCAAATATTACATGTATTTAGAACTTAGAAATAAAATAATAATAATGTGTGTTTAAACCATAGATATATAATGATTCATTTCCATTGTATGTATATGGAGATAGAATGGAAGATGAGATCCCAAGGTGTCAATAAGAGGGTGTATTAAAAATATCCACACAATGAGTGCCTAAAAATTCCTCTCAAAGAGAAAAAGAGGATGAGAAAAAAATATATACAAATATAATGGTAATGGTATTATTCTATATGAATATTTTGTTTAGTAACAATAGGATAAAAATTATGAAAAAAAACTATAGAATGAACATACAACTAATGCAATATCACCTAGACAAATGAGGATTGTGGGAGAAGGCTCCTTTAATGTGAGTAAATATGTTGTAATATAGATGCTAAAATACTAGTGTTGAACACCCAAAATACTGAGAGGGGGGTGAATCAACATTCCTTGAAACCACTTATGCATGTATTCAAAATATTTCATCCAACTTGAAAAAATGAAAAGAAACAATTCAAAATGTATCACATCACATAACACAAGAAAACCAAATTTATGTGGAAAATTAAAAAAGGGAAAAACCATGGTGAGGATTAGCTCAAAATATATTATAATTGGTTACAACATATTATAGATTGTCTCACTGCCAAGTAGACTCATTGTTTGGAGGACTCATGGTCCAGAGAATAAGAGAAAAATAAGAAAGGGTGACTCATAGCTAGGATTTTGAAATAATACAATACATCTACAAGATGTTGGAAAAAGTTCCGCTAAAGCTCAATATATTGAATTAACACACTTCATGTTTCTGAATCCTTACACCTACTCTGCTCTTATTCACATTACATTCACATTAGGAATTTTCATCACCACTTTCTCTATAACACACACATAATCTCCAGAACATTGAAATAAACTTACATTTATATGCATTACATCCACAAACAACTACAACATCAATTAGGTCAACCTAATTAAATGAAACATGTAATACATCAACCTATTGTCTCAAGATCTGACCATACACATCTTGTGGCACAAACCAAAAATTGTAACACATAAAAATAGATTGGTAGGGACCTATAATTATTCCCTTAATACCACTCAATTCATACGTTAACACCACATGAACACAAAATCTTTAGGTTGACACCAGATAGCAAAGATTTTTTTAAATGAGCCATCTATCCATTCACAACTTCAACATGCAGACCACCAAAACCCTTGCCACTTGGAAAACACACTCTTCTAACACCTGTAAGAACTCCGAGAAAACCGCATAACCAAATATTCTTTTTTGGTGGAATGTGGAGCATTCAAATTATGTACACTACCATAGTAACTCTATCACTGGAAAAGTCAATACTCTATTAATCATAACTTTTACACTAGAGGATATCACGACATGTGATGTAGAGAAGGGGTGGAAAAATCCAAACTAATCTCAATCGACCAAACTTTCAAGCTTCCAACATTCAATGGTGGGTTTTGACCCACTAGTCTTCATTCATCCTAGTAGCCTTTCAAAACTAGTTTTTTAGGCATAACTTCTAGAGTGGGCATGACCTTCAAAATGTAAAGAAACTTGCAGATACCCTTTTCACCATTTAAAAACATATATAGATTCTAGGTATATTTTTTTTGGAAGGAAAGGGGCTAAAATCGTATGTCCTAGTGTCTAGGCCTAATTGCTTGAACAAACTTGGTAGCAACAAATTGTGGTTTTTGAACCATAATTTTTAGCGCAAACTTGATACCAAGAATGTAAACATAGTTTTAGATACAAATTTTGGCTTTATAAAACATACCTCAAAATTAGGGGTGGTCACTTTGTCCGAAACCTTCAAAAATTGGTTTGTTTGCTCACTATTACCCTAACTAGGGTTTCAAACCCGTTTGTAGTAAAATGGACACAACTCCCTCAAAACACAATGCAATTGAGTGAAACAAAAATCAGTAGAAATTTGATTCAATTATATTTCATTTAAAATTTGTCTCATGCCATGAAACAGCCATACAGGTCTATACCATTCACCATAACAGAGAAAAACATGATAAAAATGTAGAAAACCGAGATGTTTTATTACTCTAACTTCAAGATTTTCAACACCCACCATATCCCCCCCTTGGCTTCAAACCTCCTAGGCTTATTTAAACATGTCCCAATGGTTTTCAACTACTTTTCAAGTTACAACTATCCAACTTCCCTCATTTACAACTTATGACTTCATATTCCATGTTTTAACAATTTTGACAACATTTTGCAAAATTGACAATATTTGTGCAACTTTTTACAAGTTTTGCATCTGGACTCTAACCAATGACCAAGACCACTAATTGGACCCCAAAATACATGAAGTTGTCTTTCTATACCTTATTACATGGAAGACCATCATACAAAACCAAAATGCTAATTTTGAACCTACTAAATCTAGGGTGCTCTTGCACCATACTCTTGAGGAAGAAAGATTCAAGATCCACTTTAATGGAGAGAAAAAACATGAGAAATGTTCTTGAAAGATCTTGATTGATTTCTTTAGATCCCTACATATTACCTTCTTTGAAACAAACCCATGCTTGCTTCATCTTGACTGTAGGTTTCTTGAACACTTGGCAAAGGTAGCTAGATAAACTATGTTGCAAGTCACCTTTCAGAGATACCTTGTACAATGACAAATAAATTTTATCATTCTTCCCATTAGATGGATGATAATATTCCTCCTGTACTTGGATGATAATGATGTAAACATTTTCCTTTGATTCTATTTTTTTAACACCACCACTAGCTATGCCTTCTTTTCCCTACTTTTCACACTCTTTTAGTGACCTTGTCAACATGGCTTAACATTTAATTGAAGTAACTCGGTATACAAATCCACAATAGCAACTTTATCTTCCCCATCAACATCCCTCTCTACTATCCTATCAGAAAACAAAAATCACCTTCCATCCTCACACTCAAATGGTAGATGTGTACCATGGCGGACTAAATGGAAAGCTTTGTCTTTGCATTCAAATAACTGAAAATTTGAACCCTGCAACTCACCTTGCTCAACTTGCACATTAGACTCAAATACACTCTTTTCAAACAACTGCAAATGATTGGTCCTTTGCATTGGGAGTAATGAATGTGCAAACTCATCCACAACTATGTCCATATTTCCCTTCAAAATATCACTAGAACCTATTTTTGATTCATGACTTACCTCTTTCTTAGATGGATTTTCCTCTTCCACCATCAACAAAGATTCTTCAATGTCTGGTTCTACTGTCCTCTCCTACATCCTTCTATTTTGAATGAATTTCTTTATAGGCCACTTTACCTTCTTCCTTATTGGTAAATGCCAACCACTTTCTTGTTTTGCTCTCTCAAGAATTTGTTGCATCTCAAGTTCCATTATTTCTTGCATTTGTTCCAAGGCTTGCCTCAACTCTATTATCTCTTACTCAATATTAATTTGTTTTACCTTCTCATCCTTCTTTTGCATCTCACTTTTCTCTTTTCTCATCACTAGCTTCTTGCTTGGTACCTCCTTACTCTACAAGTATCCATAGAATTTTCTCCTCAACTTTTCCATTCTTTTTTCCTCAATAAATTCTCTTTCACATTTCTTCTTCTTTTCTTTGTGATACCTCACCTTATACCTCTTTAATTTCCCTTGGCCTAGTCTTTTGTTATCTAGGTTCTTGCATTCAACTTGCAAAAAGATTAAAAAACAAACTCCAAAAACTTTATTTCCTAGATATTCAAGCTCTGATACCAATTTGATGCAGAGTAGGGGTGGAAAAATCCAAACTAATCTCAATCAACCAAAATTTCAAGCTTCCAACATTCAATGGTGGGTTTTGACCCACTAGTCTTCATTCATCCTAGTAGCCTTTCAAAACTAGGCTTTCACACATAACTTCAAGAGTGGGCATGACCTTCAAAATGTAAAGAAACTTTCAGATACCCTTTTCACCATTTACACACATATCTAGATTCTAGGTATAGTTGCTTTGGAAGGAAAGGGTTAAAATTGACTATCCTAGTCTCTAGGCCTAATTGTTGGAACAAACTTGGTAGCATCAAATTATGGTTTTTCAGCCATAACGTTTAGTGCAGAAATGATATCAAGAATGTAAAAATAGTTTCAAATACCCATTTTTGCTTTATAAAACATACCTCAATATCATGGTTGGTCACTTTGTATGAAACCCTTCAAAAATTGGTTTGGTTGCTTACTATTACCCTAACTAGGGTTTCAAACTTGTTTGCAATAAAATGGACACAAATCCCTCAAAACATAATGAAATTGAGTGAATTTTTTTTAGTAGAAATTAGATTCAATTATCTTTCATTTCCAATTGGTCTCATGCCATTAAACTACTATATATATCTGTACCATTCACCATAATAGAGAAAATGTGATAAAATTATGAAAATAGAGATGTTTTATTACACTAACTTCAAGATTTTCAACACCCACCATCTCCCCCCTTGGATTCGACCCTCCAAGGATTATTTAAACATGTAACAATGGTTTTCAACTAATTTTTGAGTTAAAAATATCCAACTTCCCTCATTTATAACTTATGACTCTTCATATTCCATGTTTTTACAACTTTGACAATATTTTACAAAATTGACAATATTTGTGCAAATTTTTACAATTTTTGCATCTAGACTCTAACCAATCACCAAGACCACTAATTGGACCCAAAAAGACATGAAATGGTCTTTCTAGACCTTATTACATGGAAGAACATCAAACAAAACCAAAATGTTAATTTTGAACCTACTAAATCTAGGATGCTCCTACACCAACATGAAACTTTGGATTTAAGATCCTTCAACATATACTAGAATTACCTTAGAATTGCATGACCAGATTATTCATGGCAGAGCAATGAAAACCTCAGAATGAGTTCCCTGTACTCTAAAAGTTGAACTTTTTGAGTTAACCAAATATCAACATATTTGTTTTTCTCTATCAAAAATATTACACCTATATAATGGATTGCCATCCCCAAAATCACTCACGCTCATCAAAAAATAGTACAAAAATGTTGAAATCAATGAAAACACCATATATGCTCATTCTCATGTTGCCAACAATCTTATCAATGACAAGAAATCTTCAAACAATCTCTCTCTTTGTCATTGATGGCAACATGCCCAAAAATATTCTTCAAATACTCTCCAACCAAATATTTTCTCAACTACTCTCCTCCTTTGAAATCAATGGCAAAGGGATCATTGTTCAAGAATACATACTTTTTCCCCTTAATTGATATATATATATATACAAATATGAGATTCACTCAAAAAACTTCTTCAAAAATCAAGGAAACTCCCCAAAACAATGATATCCATCAAAGATAATCAAAATTTGCACTACTATACTGTCCACTATCTTCCACAAATATAAAATCTAAAATTTCATAAATAGAATAGAAGTGAAATCAACTAGAGGAAGACACTTGAAATTTTTCAAGGTGTGCCTCACACTCCTTTCTTGACTCCCAATCCTTCTTATCGAAGGAAAGAAAACTACACTTGCTTTCAATCTGCACAAGGAGATCTTCTCCTTCATCAGAGGTACTAGATATTGAACTCTTTTGTGCCTTTTCTATACTTTCTAACACACTGATCAATTTTTTAAGCCTTCCACTTACCAAGTCCCTGAGCTGACCATACTGCACAATGATTTTCTCTTTTTGTTCTTCCATTTGAAAGAATTGTTCATGCAGATTTTCAATATCCATCCTTTTTATACCGTCTACATCATTTGTCAGATCATAAGCCCCAAAGACCTGAGAAACTTGTGACTATATCGAGTCCATTTGGTCCTTAATTCTCTTTGTAGAATTAGGCCATTTCAAGGAAAATTGAAATAAAACTTGCGCTTCACCTAAACACTTTTGCATATTTTTTAGGTTCTCTTATAATTTTCTATGTGCCACACTACATTTGTCTGGTATCTCAGTCAATTTTATTTCATTCACCTTCTTTGTCACCTCTTTCTCCAACCTGTCTTCTAAATCATAGGAGCAATCCTTAAAGAAATCTAATAGCAACTTTAGCTTTTCAAAACCAAATAGAAACTCATTAATTGTAGCACCAAGAATTCCTTCTTGTAATACCTTGACTTATTTTTCAATTAACTTAGTTCTCTTCTAGTGAGTGGAAAGAATTTCCTTCCTTGTGGAAGCATGAAACTCATCACCAATTTGAAGCTTCTGGAGGGGAGAGAATTTTCCCATGTCCACTTGACCCTACATTAAATGAAGTTGTAGCAATTATGAAAATGTAATAGGCTAAAATTGTAACTATATGTCTAACAAACCCTTGAGTGAATCACCGGAGGATCCACCAACAACCTTTATTATTTCCTCTTCATTTTTCTTATTGTACTTTTCCTTGTCACCAATGCACTCTCCATCATCACTTTGCTCCTTGTCTGCACTATTGGATTCTTTCTCAATTTCCTTTTCTTCAACCAATTTCATATAATCTTTTTCCTTGTCACAAATGTTGGATTCTACCTTATCATTATTCTCTTGTTTATCATACTCTTTATCTTCTGAGAGGCAATTTTTTAATGTTTTGTGCTACTGGATTCTTTGGGTCATCTTTATTGTCTTATTTTCTCTGTTCACCATCTATATCGACATCTGAAGGGGGAAATTTTCTCTCTATTTGTACTTCCTCCTTATTAATTTCATCATCCTATTCTACTCCAACAATATCTTCCTCTATCAGAGGGGTATCAATAAATAATTTATGCATTCCCTCTTTATTCTCTTCATCTACAATAAATTCATAGGCATTCCCTATATTAATTTGTGCATTTCATGATACGAATTTAGTGAGCTATATAAACATATAACAAAATAAGATAAAAAATTTAATTTTATTAAATTATGCATAGATATAATACCTAATTGAACTAGGTTTGAAATATGGTCAAATTTAACTTATGATTCCATCTCCATGAGTTTTAGTGGTCTCAAAAGTATATACATCTCAAGTGGACTTAGATTTATAACACACCATTTATCAAACCAATCTTTTAAATCAAACTCATTCTAAGTAATATGTGTACATGGATAAAAAAATATCACCATTTTTCTCTTATGAATATTCCATGGACTTTTTGAGATTTTAAAAGAGTGGACCTCACTCGATCCTATCAATGTACAATAATTCTCATTTTTATAATGTTAGCTTCATCTACCAACCAAAAAATTCTATGAATTGTACACTTACCTTTGTTGCCTATACCCATTTAGCATTACACCATTCAATAATAGAAATCATATCTATCAAATTTATATTTCATTTTTACTTCAAATATTATCATGTTAAGGCTCTTTTAATACATGCTTCTACACCATCATTCTCCCCCTTTCTATGCCTATCCTCAAATAAATTCTATATATGTTGAACACATCTCATCTTATGCATCCTAATCAACCAATAAAACATTTTTATTCTTGAATTTTGATGCACAATTATATAACCATATGATATGCTAATCAAATATGATGTTTCTACTAGCCAAATTACCATAAAACATCTCAAAGAAACCTTGCAAAAAATCTATATAATTTATGTGATCATTAGTAATATAAAGATAATACTTAAAAAATATCTTAATTTATTCCTATGTACTATTAGGTGCATGAATGAATGTTATATGTATAAATATAGAAAATTGAGAGGATTTGTAGTGTTGTGATTTAACCTCATTCTATGAATATAGTGTATAATTACCTTCAAAGCATAAAATTTAAATTATAGAACCAAGTGGAAATGTGTTCTTGCATAGCTTTAATTACAATTCCAACCATCGAGTTCTATGGGTATACCTTGCATACTCATACACTATATTATTGGTACCATCTCTTAGAGTGTATTCCAGTGACTTGCATTTTGTGAAAATTACTTGTTCATTTCCAATTGCATGTGTATTCTCCATATGTACATCTAGTTCATAAAACATTGCAAGCCACCACAACTATCATATTTTCTATCCAAGCATGGATTTCTTGTAAAATGGTTGTCCATCCACTCTTTCACATAAAATTATCTAATTAAGATATTGTGAAGGTCTAGGTGGAGCCTTTATCATGCACTCTTGAAAAATCTCATTAGTATGAAAACATACACATATATGTTGATGAGTACTTGAGGTAAATTTAAGAAGATGAGGTAATAAGGTAAAAGGTTACTTGGTCATTGAATCAAGGAAATATCATCTCTTTATGAGATAAAATACTTTTGGTTTTTTGCCTCCTTCTAAACAAGTGAAACAATCCCTTATGACTGAGCTTCGAAAAAGACATTTTTTTGTCAAACAATCAAGATGAGATTGTAAATCAGGCATTTATAATGCCAAAGATGGTTATAAATCTTTAATTGATTCAAGCCAATTGGCTCCCTAACCTTTAAAAATTTGTTGGGGATCTGAATTGCATCCTAAAGTGGGAGCTTTTTCTTGGTTGGCTCTCAAAGATAGAATTCTAACTGGTATGAGGTTGGATAGATTGGGAATTGTCCCTTTATTCCCCTATGTTATGTGTGGTAAGGCATATGAATTAACTGATCACTTATTGGGTCATAATTTTCCTTTCAATGCTGGTCTTGGTTGAAAAGTAAGCTTGGTTGGTCTCGAGTCCTTTTCAAAAATCCATTTTGGATCATTTCCTCAATTGGCCTTTTTTGTGCTCAAACTCCCCCTTCTCCTGCATTTGGGTAGCTAGTTCTTCTATTGTCATCTGACAAATTTTTCTTGAAAGAAATAATTGAATCTCCAGAAAAAAGATTTGGACTTGAATCAAGTGCTTCAAAAAATTAAATTGTCTTTATGAAGTTACAATAAAAAATATTTTTAAAAATCCAAACTCCAAAAAGGTATTCTCCTCTTGGGACTTTTATTTTAAAAAATGACCCCTTAAACTCCCTTGGGTGGGGTTAGTTCAAAATTATGGTCCTCACATTGACAAGAATCTTGTCAAATGGTCACTGCCTCAAAGGGGCTTCATCAAACTGAACTTTGATGGGGATTATAAGGGTAACCCTAGTAAATTTGGCATGGGTGTGATTTTAAGGGATTGGCAATGTAACTTCATTGGTGTTGCGTGTGAAATGTTGAAAGCTGGCACCAATAATGTTGCATAATTTAATGCTCTACAGATTGATTTGGAGCTGGATTTGGAGTTGTCTATTTTACATATTATTATTGAGGGTGATTCTATGGTGGTGATATTTGTACTTTTAAATAATAAATTGAAATCTTGGAATTTAAACTACCTCCTATCCTATATACAAAAACTTTTAATTTTTTTCCTCTATTTTAGATAATGCATTGTTACATAGAAGCTAACACTTTTATTAATTCTCTAGAAAATAGGGCTATTGATGACTTTCTTGGGTATAAAGAGTTTTCTTTGCGGGAATGTGCTCAATTATTCACTTTCTAGCAATTTATTGGATTTTATTTGGTATTTACTATTACATACTTTTTTTCGACAAGTTATAATGGTTGTTTATGGGTTGCCACATTTGAAAATTATTTTGGAAAATTTGGTTATTTTTCATATGGCAGTAAAGATGCTTCCTTAAGGATGGTTTTTGGCTATCACATGCTTTGCTAAGCATTGGGTGGCTCTTGTGAGTCATGATTTACTTCTTGCTTATTTTTTATTTCCACATCATTGGTAGCTCATGTGGCTTATGAGTTGGATGGTCACCTTGACATTTCCATGGTACAGTGGTGGATGTATTAGTTTAATGAAACTAATTCCATTAAAATTTGATATGACTTACAAAAATAGTTTTAAATAATGTAAGTAGCCTCTCCTCTTTGCGACACCTAGCATGGTATTTCAGTAGCAGGGTTTTTCTCTCTGGATTTTATTTAATGTAAGGATTTTTTTGGCCTCGCTTGTCTTCTACTTGTATAATGGTGTGCATCCTTTCTCATCGAGATGCAAGTTTGGCATGGGCTATTTCATTGTCTCTCATACAATTGTTATTTTGCATGCTTTATGGGCATATTTGATGTCTATATAAGGTATATTTGGCTACTTTTTAAACATGTTTTCTCATACAGCATGGCCATGGAGTTATCTTTCAAGGTTTTCATTCCTACCAGGTATCATGAAATAAGGGATTCTCACTCCTTTTTAATTTGAAAAATGCAAAAATCCTTTGCCATTGAATGCTCTCAAGTGGTGCATGCAATTTTTATAGTCCTAGGGTGGAACTAGTTGAATATACATACTTTGGTGCTTTCGAATGAGGTTGATTCTCTTTTTGTCTCTAACTTGATGGAAATTTTGTGGTGATCAAAGTTGGTTAAGTTTCTTGCAAGAATTTACTTGCTCCCACATGTTTTCCCTCTTTTGGTGCTCCAACCAGCCCTGATGGATATAATTTCATACAAGGCTCTAACATGGTTGATGAGGTTCTTTGTCGAGAAAAAATTATTTCTAATCTAGAGGTTACCTATATTTTGAGTGTGATGGTTCATGGTATGGTAGATGACTATTCTTCTGAATTTTCTCAGTGTCTTAATGAAATGAGACCTAGGTTGGGAAATTTTGTATCTGGCATGGTGAGGGATTAATTTAATGAAATGTAGTTTCTGATTCACCATGCTTTGGAGGAGCCACATTTCATTTTGTTCTTTCCTCCTCCCTCTGATTTGGCTTCCTCTTCTGAAAGTGGGACTTGATTCTCTAGTGGTAATTATGCAAATTTTTATGGTCTAGGTGGCAAGGGTTCTCTATGCCACCACCCTCTATTTAATTCGTTTGCTCCTTTTTGTCTCACTTTCACCTCTTCTTGGGTAACAAGGTTCGGTTTTTCTTTCTACTAAGTTTATAATGTAATTAATATGAAAATTTAGTTTCTTGGTCTTTTGGAAATTAGAGCAATTCTAGCTCTTTGCTATGGAGTTTTTCCTCATCATGATCCTCTCTATAAACTTGAAAGTTTGGCTATGCATTGGTGTAATGTTTTTTCTTTATTGGGTGGCTAGGGTTCTTTTTTTTCCACCCCTCTATCTATACAACTACCTTTCTTGGTTTCACCTCTGGCTTCTCTTCAGGCGACTGGGACATTTTTGATCTCTCTAGAGGTCTTATGTCTCCTTACTATTATCTTTATATATGTTGATACAGCCAGGTAATTTCCTTGATTATCAATAAATAATTTAGTGGTTATGTCACTTTAATTTTTTTTTTTAAATTAAGAAGATTACATCAAATATTATTTTTTTCTTTATGGTCAAATATGAATTGGTTTAGCTTTATAAATAATCAGTAGGGTTTATATATGAAATCGTGAAAAATTAGATCTATATATACCATGATATAGAAGTGGAAATTAACTATAAAAGTATAAGTTTTCTAAGGAAGTGATCTCTTTAATAGGGAAAACTCTCATCTCTAAAGAATAGACTTATTTTCTTTATTTGAACCCTTTTTTCTTTCATAATGTTTTATACATTTGATTATGACATGAGAGTATTTTTTGTTGCAAGTATGTGCATATTGGTGTTGTCCTTGATTTCAACAAGCTTGTGTTGGCATTGGTGTCAACTGTATGTTTTGAGAGAGATTGGTCTTCTCTATGCTTTGATTTGTTGCATTATGATGTCATTAGTTAAGCTATTGGTGTTCACCTTCGGTGTTACTTGATAAGCTTCTACCTATAGTTGTGGTAGTGCTTAATATGTTGTGAATGTGTCTTTGGTGCTTGGCTTCCAAGTGATTTTGAGAAAATTTGATAATAAGAGGAAATAGTGTTTTGAAGTGTTGTTTTGGGTTATAGAGAGATGTTATGGTTTTGCTTTGCATTTCTTCTAGGTTGAAGATATGCCTATACGATTCAGATATGTTGGTGAGAGGTGTTCATAGGTGTTGTATTCAAGAGATGGTATGTTGGATTATCCTACAATAGAATTTGTGTTCACTAATGTGTGACTATGCATTATAGAGGTGTCTGAGAGAAATATTTCTACTCTGCATTTCTCCATAGTTATGCTTCAGGTCTTACAATTTTGAAGGTGTGTTGATGGTGTTGGCAGTTTACCTTAGTCAAAAGGATTTAAGGTTTAGTGGTCTAGAAGATAAGTTTTCAAATAACATTGTTTGGCAGAGTAGTCTAAGTGTAGTAGGTGTAACATAGGATTAAATAATGCATTAGGATATCTACAAACTAGAATAAACAATGTTAATCTTAATCTAACCAATAATTAATCTAAATCAAACAACAAAGAATGAGGAAATAAACATAATAAAACTAAACAAATTAATGGAAAGGAGCACCAAATATGTGTTCACTCCTTCGAATTATCTTGATTGCTCTTCTCCATTTTTCTTTTTCAGTATTCTTGCCCTCAGATTTTTGTGTTTGAATGCAAGCATAACTTCGTTGAGTGTCTAAGAAAAATATCAAAGATAAGTTTCTTCTCAAAAGTGTATGATTTCGGGAGGAGGAATAATGATAATGATAGGCCATTTTATAGAATTTGGGTTTTCGAATGATCGACTCAAATTGAAAGAGAGATTGACGGATGATATTGATGAATGCCATGCGATGTGAGTTCTATGTGAGATAGAATGTAAGTTAGAACATGAGTTCAAGAAAGATTGTAGGATATAGACTAAGTTAGAACGTGAGTTAGAATACGAGTTCAAGATCTTAATCTTTAGCTAAGAGTCTTCGAAAATGGAAGAAGTAGACTTTGAATGTCAAAGACAAAGTTAGAAGTTGAAGAATAATGCATTCAAATGCAAACATGAGTTAATTAATTAAATAAAGATATTTAATTAATAAAAACATCATGCATATGAGTTGGAACTAGTTAACTGACTAGTTGTGACAGAGAGTCCTCTTGCAGAGACAATAAAATGTTGAATCCAGAGATAACTGGAGAACTAAAAATAGATCTTGAGTCAGAAGGTGAGTGAATGATTAGTCAACTGATTAAAGAATGTGACATAAACAATTAAATATGAATTAAATGTTAATTTAATTCAACATTTGAAAATGAGAGATTTAATTAAATAAATAAAGATCATTTATTTAATTTGACTATTGAAAAGGTGGAATTGAATAAATTAAATAATAAATATTTAATTATAGATAAAGGGGGTTAAATAAATAATTAAATAAAGAATATTTAATTATAGTTGAAATATGACAAAGGGGTATTTAAATAATAAATCATTTAATCAAGAAGGAAGAATTAATTAGTTAGTGACATAATTAAATAATTATGACTTATTTAATTAATCAAGTTGAATAAAGGTTATTTATGAATTAATGAATTAATTAAAAGGGGTATTTAATGAATAGAGGAAATATGTGTTAGAAAGGGTAATTAAATAATAAAAATTATTTAATCGTGACCATGGATAATATAAAATTATGTCGAAAGTGGTGTTCATAGGCTTGGACCAATTTTCGGTGTCTACAGTTTGCCCCTCTTTGATACAATGTTGTTTCGGCGTTGTGTCAAAGAAAATAAGCCTCGATCGTGCCCCAGCATGAAACAGGTTAGGGTATGCCCCAGTGAAAGGAGAATGACGAGGTAGTGGTATGCCCCCTTGAGAGGATAGGCGGGTTTGAAGAACAATGAGTGTGCTCTCGAAATGGATAGATAATGGTGGTGAAGATGCAAAAAAGAAGAAATGTCAGCATGGATAATTCAAAAAGTTAGTATTGAAAAAGAATGGTTATTGATTGAGAAAAATATGATCTTTGATATTTTTCCAAATATGCTATGCTTGATTTTATCATCATTGGGCGGGACATGACACAAATGGATAGTACACACCATGATATGAGATAGACCATAGTGTACAAAGTCATCCATCTGTGAAAAATAGACAATCATAGACAAGGAGTGTCTTAACTCAGACTAAGGACAAGATGCCCCAGTCGTTTTGTCTTAACAAACCACATACAACAGACAAATAAAATACGGGTCATGATCCTCTAAATCCTTGATAGGACATCCTTGAGGAAACTAGTAACATGACTCAAAAACCAATGTTAAAAAGGTAGTTGACAGACATCAGCCAAAGAAAAAGAGTCCTGAGAAATCCTTGCTTCTATAAATCCTTCAAGGGACATCCTTGAGAAAGCTAGTAACCGGATTTTGCACAAATCGATAAAAAGATAAGACAAAATAAGATATAAAGTCATAAATCCAAATAAATGTATTCGCCAAAACTTGATTTTGTGGGAATTGTTTGATTGTTTGATGTTTGACATAGCGTAATGTGAGGGAATGCCACATATTGCATAAGACGTTGAGTCTGGTTTCGACTTGGTGACTTCTGTATAAGGCATGATAAAGCCTGGTTTTAGAAAGACACGTGTCGTATAAGACGTTGGAGCCTGATAACGTTGATGCGACAAGCTACATAAGGCTATGACAATTTGACAACGTCTATTGACAAGAAAGACATATCTTGTAAAGACATAAGTTGATCATTTTGACAATGTGTTTGATATTGACTTGATGACTATTTGAGATGTTGCCTTGTTGTTGCACGACTTGTTTTAACTCCTTGACTGATTAAAAGTGTGTGTATGTGTATTGATAGTGTATGACTTGATATGATACCCTAAAGTATTGACCTAATGTGGCTAAAGACATGCATCTAAGTGAATGATATGCAATGTGTGTGATAGTGAATTGAATGTGAATGAACCCTATTGGACTGACCTAGTGTGGTCTTGGGAGCTCATCAATTGATTAGCCTTGCCTATGTTGTACATGCAGAGACCTCGTAGTTCGACACAACCAATGAATTTGGATGTATAAAGAGTCATGATTGTAATGTGTGATACATGACAAACCTAGACAGATAGACCTAATGCCTTGGGGGCATATCGATTGATGGCCTTGCCTACGTCTCAATCGCAGAGGCAACGTAGTTTGACTATGTCTACGACTGACTTAACATGACTGACTTGACATGATTGACTTGACATGACTAATGTTTGTTTTGGGATTTTCTAACATGTTTTGATTTTTTTTGTGTTTTTGAAGTTTTCTAATGTTTTTGGATTTTTCAAGACATTTTCGATGGTGTAATGCTATGTAAAAGGTCTTCATGGAACAGAACAAGGATTTGCCCCCAGTCAGGAATAAGACCTGTGAGATGGAGTGGGGAGTGTGACGGAATGGACATTAGATGCCAATAATTTTGAGCAATGGATAGGACAACCATTTACTATGAGGGATGATGCAAAGTCTCATTGGAATGATGGTAGATGGAAGAGCGAGTTTGACTGCACATGGCACCTGTTTTTCAGGTTTTCACCATGGTATTTATCCATAGCGCCACCGAAGTTGTTTTCACTATTAGACGGATTATTTCTCTTTACTTTTTATTGTTATTTTTGGTGTTACAAAGACGCCTATTTGCTAGGTTTTCATCAAGGTAACCATTTTTTTGTTTTTTCATTTTTTTTGTATTTTTCTAGTTAAGACAAGACTCTCAGAAGCTACGCATAGAACCTTTTCAAATGAAAGCTATTGATTGGTGAAAAAAGTGGCTCTCCTTTAGGAGTAGAGAGTTGGTATGCTCCTGATCCAAAGGCTTCTATGACAATATAAGGCCCTAACCAAATAGGTTCAAACTTTCCTGGCTTTTCTCGTTCAACTTGATTCTTGGGATTCTCCATTAAAACTAGGTCACCAATGTCAAAGTGTCTATTTAGAACTTTCCTATTATAGCTTTGACAAAGATTATTCTAATATGCTTGCAAATGGTCTATTGCTTTCTGTTTGCATTCATCCAGTAATTCTAGCTCTTGTAATTTGGATACATAGTATTCTTCATCATCAATATGACCTTTCAAGGATACCCTCAGGGAAGGAATTTTAACCTCAATAGGTAAGATAGCTTCGGATCCGAATACGAGGGAATATCGAGTGGCGCCAGTGGGATTACAGATGCTTGTATGGTAAGCCCATAAGGTAGGATTTAGCTATAGGTTCCAGTCACAACCAGCGTCATTGACAGTCTTCTTTGGGATTCTAACAATGGTTTTAATAGATGCCTCGGCTTGGCCATTACCTTGTGGGTAATATGGGGTGGAAAAATGATTTTTGATATGGAACTCTTCACATAGATGGCGTACTTCTTAGTTTTTGAATGGGTGGCCATTGTCTGTGATTATGGATTGGGGTACACCATACCAAAAAATGATATAGTTTAAGATAAACTTGGATATTTGTGTGCCAGTGATGTAGGTCATGGGAATAGCTTCGATCCATTTGGTGAAGTATTTGGTGGCGGTTATGATAAATTTATGGCAGTTGGATGATGGAGGGTGTATCTTACCTATGAGGTCAAGTCCCCATTGGGAAAAAGGCCATGGTGATGTTATTGGATGAAGCTCATGTCTTGGTGCTCTTATCAAATCTCCATGTATCTGAAACTATCTACATTTCTTCACAAAGATATATGAGTCTTTCTCCATTGTAGGCCAGTAATAACCTAATCTCATAATCTTAGGGGCTAAAGTAGGACCACTTGAATGGGATCCACATATACCCTCGTGCACCGCTCGTAAAGTTGTTTGTGCTTCTTCAGCATTGAGACATCTCATTAGGGCGTTATCTAACATATGTCTATACAAGGTATCTTCGATGATGGTGTATTTAGCTGACTTACGAATGAAGGTTCAACGTTGGTTATTTGATAGGTCTAGAGGTAAGGTTTGGTCGGTTAGGTAGTCGAATATGTCTTTATACCAAGGGGGAGTAGGACCAAAAATTGTACACACCATCGCAGAATCGGGGACATCATAGGCGGGGACCAATAGTTGTTCAACCAAAAACTCAAACTTAGGCATGTTACTCGGAATATCCAATAAGGAACCCACGGTTGCCATAGCATCTATAGCCCTGTTCTGAATACGTGGGATTTTTTGAAAGGAAATATGATCAAATTACTACTTGAAACTATCAGCCATGCACTTGTAGGGGGAAAGTTTCTCATCCTTAATCTCATAATCATCATTTACTTGTCGAACTACTAGCTGAGAATCGCCAAAAACATGTAGACTCTTAATCTTCCATTGTGTTGCCATTTTTAATCCTAACACTAAGGCTTCATACTCTGCTATGTTATTGGTGCAACATAAAGCAATCCTGAATGATTTAGGAATGGTGTCACCTTGAGGTGTAACAAATAGAATACTTGCTCCTAAACCACATTGTGTATGTGACCCATTAAAGTATAATTTCTAGTATGTTCTAGTGTCAATATTAAAGATAAATTCATCAGGAAAATCTGCTACTAAAGGATGGTTAGCCTTCATGGGTGCATCTCCTAATTGATCTACAATCACTTGTCCTTTTATAGCCTTCCTCTCTACATATTGGATTTCATACTCGCTAAGTATCATAACCCATTTAGCCAATCAACCTGTTAATGTTGGCTTACTTAGGAGATATTTGAGGGGGTCAATCTTTGCAAGCAACATTGTTTGGTGATTGAGCATATAGTGTCATAGTTTTTGAGTAGCAAAGACTACCACAAGACCGGCATGTTCTATGTTTCTATAGTTTAATTCATATCCTACCAAGGTAGGACTGATGTAGTAGACTGCTCTCTCATGACCTTGATCATCGTGTTGTGCGAGAAGAGCTCCTAATGCTGACTGAGTTGATGAAATGTATAGTATCAACAGTTTTCCATCTGTAGGTGGCATGAGAACAGGTGGAGTGAGCAAGTAATCCTTGATTTGTTGAAAATCTTCCTGAAATTTAGGTGTCCACACAAATGGTACTCCTTTCTTGAGCAAATGTTGAAATGGGTGTATTTTGTCTGCCAGTTGTACAACGAAACACCTGATGGACTGTAATCTTCCTTGTAGTGTTCTAAGTTGACCAATGCTGATAGGAGGAAGCATTTATATGATAGCTCTTACCTTCTCTAGATCTACCTCAATGCCTCTTTTGGAAATGATATACCCTAACAATTTCCCTGATTTCACTCCAAAGACACACTTCTTCGGATTTAACCTGACGTTGTAATTCTCTAGCCTCTAGAATATCTTGTCTAGAACCTTCAAATGATCTGCCCTTGTTTCTGATTTAGCTATAGTGTCATCTACATAATTTGTAATGCCCTGCCATGCAACCCTAGAGGAAGTTGCAATTTACTACTCAAACGAACTAATATTTTTTTTTTGTTAAGAACAATTAATATGCAAGTTCACTACACATTGCAACAACCTCTAAGGCTACGAGACTAAGATTACTATTAACCCATGAACAACATTAAAGAATTGAAACCACAACAATTAATTACTTATGAAATTAAGAACACATACATTCCATACAAGATAAATTCATCAAAGAAAATAAAGATACCATAAGATCTCTTTTAACAATAAGGTTACAACTCTCATTCCCCGAATGAGGTAAATCCAAAAGCATGATTACATATTATAACTTCCACCTCGATTACAAAGAGGGGTAATAAATTACAAGATTAAATGAAAAGAATAAAGCATAAAAAGAAACTGGATCCCACGAGCTCTCCAATTGGAAGTCTCATCAACCCAAACAATAAGAAAGCCCAACGAAGTAAGGTGCACACCACTAAACCAAGTGGAACCCAAAGGCCCACCCCCCGTGCTAGGAGATAGTAAGGATTCCTAGACAAGACCAACTACCTCTAGACACAAGTTGAAACATAACTGAACCAAACTGACACAACCAATCACATGAACCACACCAGTACAACTCAAGCACAACTCAATTACATCACAAGCACAACTCAAATACAACTCAAATACGGTTACATTGCTTCCAGAAATAACAAATCAGGTATGTTAAGAAAACCATACACATAACAATCAAGTACCAACTACAAGTACACCATAACATTACTAACATGGATTACACTGCTTGGTTATCACTTGAATAAACAACCCCCGAAGGTTACCCAGTTTACCTCTCATGGCTCTGGCCCCTAACGGAAGTCATTCTTCTACTTGACAACATACCAGACACAACCAATCACAAAGGAAACCCAATTGCGTACAAATAAGAAAACATGACCACTCCAACTCTAGGAGGAAACATAAAGAGAACCCACTCCAACTCTGGAGGTAACAATGATAACGTCACTCCTTCCACATGAGGTACCAAACATCCCCATTCGTGATAACCAGGTTACTTACTGACAAGGCACCATGCACAACTCAAGGGAATTAACCAATGATTGACCTCACAACATGACAACCCATATCCTCTAAGGTCCTTTAGAAGACTTACATAATAAAGGCACTTAACCCACTTCCCAAACATGGCATAGAGGAAAATCATCAAGAAAGCAATTGCAAGTAAATAACTTAATTTGGATATACTGAATCCATTTCCCTTTTAAAATTCATTTCACAACAAGGATAATAATTTCCTTAACTGAATAACTGATTAATATAATTAATGGCCTCATCAATTGTAGAGAAGGGAAATACTAACTTTAATAACCAAATGAAATCCATGATTACATTTAAAAGCATCATATATCTGTTGTCCTAGTAAAATTCAATGGTCATTGTCTCAATTAAACTAATTTAACAATATCTCTTTCAAACCAAGTATAAAATTTAAACCAGATATCTAGTCCTTAATTACTTATAAAGTAATAATAAACTAAAGCAGTTACTTTATTAATTCAAACCATAACATTTTAAAATAATTATTTAACCTTTGCAAAACAAATCATTTTGAAATCAATTAATCTCTCTATTAAACACATTACTTATAAATCCAATCTTTGTTCTTTCAAATATGCTATTAAAGAATAAAATCGATAATTTGACTATGAACACAATAATTTAAATCCCTCAATTACCTTTGAATCATGCAATTTTTAAATCGACTGATTAATGTATATATTTAAATCATCATTTTAAACATTTAAAATTTCCTCAATTACCTTTAAATCATGCAATTATGGAAACCATCTATTTTAATATATATATATATATATATATAAATATTTTAATATTATACGAATATAATATTAAATATTAATAATATATATTTATTATTGTTTAAACATAAATATATATTAATATATTAATATTATATTGATATAATATTAAATATGAATAATATATATATTTTATTTTATTTCTTTATTATTATTATTTTTGCCCAAAAAAAAATGAAATGCCCAAAAGTCAAATCAGGGCCACATAGGGGCGTGTGCGATTTAATCATGGGTGGGAAGTGGTGGGTTAACATAGCTGACCCCAGGTTAGCTCATGGTTGTGTTAACACAATCATTCCCCGGCGGTGGTGGCGGTGGCTTTCACAGCCAGCCCCATCCATGGTGGGCGCAGTTGTGTTAGCATAGTCGGCCACCATGGATGGGCGGTTGTGCGGTGGCGGCCGCATGGGGCGCGCTGGGCATGGCTCCCCACAACGCCTCCCATGGGGGAAATTGTGGGTCAAGCCCCCAGCCCCCACACACCCTCTCTTTTATATATATATATATATATATATATATATATATATATATATATATATATATTTGTATTTATTTTTTTTAAAGAAAACCCCTACGGATTTTGAAATCCACGATTTTAATCAAGGGTATTTTTTTCATTTTAAAGAAAATTTCTCCAGCATAACACATGCACCAATAAAATAAAAAGGGTATATATATATATATATATTATCATATTCACAATCACAAATAAATTTAGAAATGAAACAATTATATCTATAATTGCAAAAATTCTTTTGAAGAGATCATTTCAAAACTGAGGTTTCAAGTTTGAAACAAGATCTACCTTGGTTTTTTTTTTTTGTAAATCAAATAGAGTTAGATATTTTCAATCAGCATAACAAATTTGTGAATCCTTTCAAAATGAAACAAATTTTACCAGAAGAAAACCTTGTTCCAAAAGCTTGAGAGATTGAAAAAATGGTGCAATGAATCCTTCAGAGCTTTTAGTTTCTTCCCAGAAATTCAACAGAGGTTTTTTTCCACAATTAAATCAAAAACCCCCAAAATGGAATCCTTCCTTCTTCCCCTTATTTTTAATTTTTCCATCCTCCCTCCAATTCATGAAAAAAATCCCAAATAATAAAGAAATTTCCAATAATATCTCATCACCCACCCTCATAAATTTTGAAAAACAGAAATAGAAAATATCTCTAATTTCATTTTTTGAATTTAAAATTTTCTTAAAAAGAGATTTAAATCCTTTTCTTCAATTTTCAATTTCAAACAATAATCCATTAATTTCAAAATGAATATCTTAATTCCATTCAACACCATTAAATTAAATATTTAATAAATAAATCTAATCCGAGATTAAATTATTTATTAATTAAATTAAATTAATTAATAAATTAAATAAGATTTCTAACATTATAACCAGATTCATTTAATCAACCACTTAACTACATAGGTCATTTATTCACCTTTTCTAACTTGCTATTTAATAAAATCAAGGCAATTGCACAATATTAAACAGCTGAACCAGACTAAAATCGACGACACACTACGACCAGGTTAATGACTTGACACGGAAAACCTAGATTCTATCTCCCAATCAAATGTCGTTGGCAATGGACACGCTCAAACCTGTGGAACTAGGTGGAGTCAATGTCGTGTACCTATCAACTTGTGAACAAAGAGTATATCACACATGTATATTTGCATCATATAAAACACACTGTGAAGAGGGAATCATGGAGTCGCAGGGCGCTCCCAAGCGAGTGATGCAATCCCGTCCCCTTCACCAATACAATGTTACAAACTAACGAGTCTAACATCAATAGTCTAATCAAAACATAAAACATCATTAAATGTTCACAATGCTAATCTAAAGCATGTCACAATGATAACATCAGAATAAAATACCACCATATCAAAAGAGAAAAACAGAGGGGTATTACATAATCTTCCATGAGAGTGTGTACAAAGTCATGGAAAATTATAGTCATTGCCCGTTGATAGGTAGCTCCTGCATTCTTAAGCCCAAATGGAATAACATTCCAACAGTATGTGCCCCATGGGAACGTGAAAGTTTTCTTGTGTTGGTCTTCAAGTGCGATTTTGATTTGGTTATATCCAGAGAAACCATCCATGAGGGATAGCATTTCGTATCCTACTGTAAGATCTACTATCATGTCTATGTTCGGCAATGGGAAGTCATCCTTAGGACATGCCTTGTTGATGTCTCTAAATTCTATGCAAATGCGAATGCCCCCAGTTGGTTTAGTCACTGGCACAAGATTCAAAATCTAGCCTGCATAGTCTATAGTTCTTATAAATCCAACATCCAAGAGTTTCTTAAATTCTGCCTTGACCAATAGAGCAATATGTGGATGCATTTTCCTTCACTTATATTTGACTGGCTTAATACCTAGTTGTAATGGTAGATGGTGCAATATAAGGTCTAGATCCAGCTCAGGCATGTCACCGTATGACCATGCAAAGTTTATCTATCTTTTTGCGAAAAAATCCTTAAATTCAGGTTGTCCTGCCTCTGTCAATGATGTTACAAAGTATATATGTGGAGGGTTTTCTTCTGTATTTATGTTGATTGCAATAGACTCTTCTACTAGCATTGGTGACTTTTCTTGTTCAATGGGGAGAATATTTAAACCTCTATCCTTGGCTGCCTCAGAGAGGTTTTTGCCCTGGGATAAGTCCTTTATTTTGATTGTTTCTTCATCCAAAGGTGCCTTTCGGTTTTCACCTAGGGACTCATCATTTTTCTCATTTTCATCATTTTTATTTTTATTTTTATTTTTGCGACTAGAGGTGTAAATAGACTCCCTAAAATATGTTGTGTCATCCAAGTCTATGGTAAAACTAGCCTTATGATTCCCTCTTGGTGTGCCTTCTCGAAGTCCCATGAACTCGGCAATTGCTTCGTCATTCTCGAATGTATCTATGATGGGTGTACCTTGTTGATCCCAGTCGATAAGTTTGGGATATATGAGAGGCATGTCATCATCGGAGTTTTTAAAGGTAGCAGTGGACAACGAGAATATAGAGTGGTTGACATGATCACAGAATTTTTGGACTAACTCCTCCTTGTTCTTCTTCCTATAGGTAGGTATATTCTATTGTGGGACTATAGTAAGGGTTGAGTCGTCAAAATATGGTTCGGTAGGTGCCCAAGATGCACAATCAAGGGTTTCCAAATAATAGTATTTATGCCATTCTTCTTTAGACAAGTGCTTCTTATGATAGGGACTAGTTGGTTTTGGTACAGGTTTTACCTTTAGGTCCAATTCTCCAAAGAGATCATCTATGTTCATGGTACTGCTAGAGGAAAAATAATCCCATTCCCAATCGCTTGTGTTGGGAGATTCATCATAAATCGGGGGAAGTGATTTGTGAGACTCGTCGTAGACTGGGGGAAGTGGTTCATGAGACTCGTCATAGACTGGGGGAAGTGGTTCATGAGATATCTCGATGCCTGCATATGCACAATCTTCCTCTTGAAATGGTAACGAAGTACTAGGAAACCCAATTCTAAGCGGCTGAAACCCTAGCCCTAGGTATTTCGCTCATGGTGAGACAGTGATTGGTTTCATTCTTCCATTCTGATGTAGTCCTAACCCACTGTGTCTATCATAGCCTTCATTTTGCATAATCTTAAATCCATTTCCATATTGGTCCTTAGCTATTTGAATAGACGGTGGGGAGTATTCATTGTCTTCTTGATACAACCAGGAGGTAATATCACCTTGATCCACAATTTCTTCACTTAACTCTCCCCATTTAGTCAATATCATTGTAGGGGGAACACAGAATGTGACTACTGATTGTCTTCTATCTGCCATGGGTAAGCCATATGCCTTAGGTGGAATCATTTGACTAACACAGTATGATGCCTTTATGTAATATTCGCCACAACCCTTGTCTTGGATCTCAACCTTAGGAGTGTTTGATGGTGGTTTGAATGAAATGGACTTGGTAAGATGTGATGGGTCAACGTATAGGGATAAAGTGGATGATGAAGCTTCTTGGGTAACTGGTACTTGTCGTTGTGTAATTCCACTTAGGCTTGTACAATATTGAAAAGGATCTGGATCACCATCAATCGTGATCTCAGTGCCATTATAAGGGAATTTAAGACATGACATTGGTGATATGTTGAAGGTGCATCTTTCATTGTGTGTATCCAAGGTCTACCTAACAACAAGTTGTATGGAAGGATGAGATCCAAGACTTGGAAGCTAATGTTCATAATTGTTGGGCCAATTCTGATAGGGAGTGTGACAACTCCTTTGGATGATCTTTCCTTGTCATCGTAAGCCTTGATGACTATACTCTTAGAGGTGTCTATGCAGTCTTCTGAGAATCCTAATGCCTTAACCAATTTTAGGGTACATAGGTTCAAACCTGCTCCTCCATCTACCAAGACTCATCTGACTTTGGTTTGATGGACTAGGACTTCAAGATATAATGGGTCATTATGATCAGACTTTTCGGTTGAGTAATCTTGTTGGGAAAATGTGGCATGATGCGAGTTGGTCAAATATCCCACCATTTTTTCTCAACGATTGACATCTAATTCAGTAGGAACAGTCGTGTTTTGCAAAGATTTTTCAAGAATGGCTCAATGCTCAGGTGACAAAGTCAATAGTTCCAAGATAGATATTTGTGCGGGGGTTTTGCTCAATTGATTGAGGAGATTGTATCTAAATTCAGACCTCTACGTAGGTGGCTCGGAAGAAGGACCTGGAATAGTTATCTTAGTTATGTGTGTGTTCATAGCACATTCTGGGTGCTTCTTAATGATGATGGTGTTGATGTTTTCAGTTATAGCTCGGAGGTGATTTACGATTCATCCTTTACCATAGTCATACTTGGTATTGGTGTAATTGGCATATGGATTGTTCTTGGTTCCCAAACTGAAGGTTTTTCCTTTCGTGTGGTCATGTAATGGGTCTATGAAGACCTTATGATCATTGTTCTTAGTATTTTTTTGCCCATTTACCTCTATGGTTCCATTTTCAACAAAGTCTTGTATGATATTCTTTAACTGTCAACATTGTTGTAGGTTGTGTCCTTTTGTGCGATGATAGTCACAATAGGTGTTCTCGTCCCACCATGAAGGTTTGAACTGTTTAGGATCATATTCTTGTGGTTCCAAAGGTTTAATGAGATTATGTTTGATCAATTCTTTGAAAACCATCTTGATGGGTTGTCCTAAAGGTGTAAATTCATGCGTAGGAAATCTCCTTTGTGGTCTTTGTTGTGAATTTTGGACATAATTAGCCATTTGATCTAGACTGTTCATCATCTTTTCATTTTGGTTGTATCCTCTAAGTGTGACAACTGGTCCCGTATGTATGTTCTTAGCATCAACAATGTCGTCATTCATGACATTCTTGTTTCTAGACCAGAATTTGTTTCTATCATTCAGTGTGTTTGGATGTTGGACAATTGGGCTTCTGCTTGGTACTTGTATTTCACCTTTATCAATAAGGCCCTTTTCAAGGATGATGCCCTTTTGTACCAAGTCTATGAATGAAGTGCAACAATGTACCTATAAGTCACCTCTTAGTTTCGGATTGATGTTTTTGAGGAATATCGTGACCTTCTATTTTTCAGGTATTTCGATTGGATATTTGCTAGCTAGACTTCTCCATCTCTGGAAGAAAGTGGTGAAATTTTCGTTGTCTTCTTGTGTCATGTGGCACAAGGTTGCTATTGTTACTTCATTTTCTATGTTAAAGGAAAAAAATTTGACAAAATTCTCAGCTAATTCACCCTAGGATCATATACCATATGGTAATTTAGAAAACCATTCCAACGCTATCCCTATGAGGGTTCATGGAAATAGTCGCGTCAAGTATGTGGGGTCATATGATATGTCCATGCATGTCATTGAGAATTCTCTAATGTGTTCCAAAGTATTCTTCCTCCCATTATACTTTGGCAAATTTGGTATAATGTATCCATGAGGGAAAGGTGTCATATATAGTGCTTTGTCGAATGGACATGGACATAGATCTTGCACTGAGATAGTTCATTTGCCAGACATAGACATGTTGTCCATCTGTTGTTGAAGAGTTTACATTTGGTTTTGGAGGACATCTACTTGTGTCAAGGACATTTTTTTGGCGTTGTTTGGATCAATGTAGATATTTTTAAATGCCATGTTCTGTGACGGGTTGTGATTTGGCGAGGGAATGTATCCTGTTAGAATGTTCTGATTCGGATTGGGAATATTTCCTATTTGAATATTATGACTTGGTATGGGAATATATCCTATCTATGTGTTCTGATTTGGTATAGGAATATATCCTATCTATGTGTTCTAATTTGGTATAGGAATATATCATGTCTACGTGTTTTGATTTGGTATAGGAATATTTCCAGTTTGCGTGTTTTTATTTGGTATAGGTATATTCATGCCAACTTTGGATCTCTTACCAGTCGTGTTGGTGCCAAAGGGGTTTGATGACGTTGCTCCCACAATAAATTGTAAACCTTGTGTTATGTTGAAAGGGGTTGTGTTTACAATTGATGATGTTTGATTTGGTATGTTGGTTGGTATTGTTGCAGTGATTTGGGGAATAGAAACACTTGACATCATAGTTTGCGTTGGTTGAGTAGACTGTGTTTTCAAAGTATGAATATCAAATCTCAGTGGTAGTGTGGCACCTTCTACTAGAAACTTTGCTAGATATTGTTGGGGATCATTTTCCAAACACTCGTCCATGAAGGATGCAAACTCGGATCTTGTACTACTGTGTCTATGTCTTCAATGTAAATTTGTCCATGTGTGTCCCTAGTGATGTGTTTTTCAAGCAAAGGCTTGTGTGGTCTTTCTTTCCCTTATGATTGATTTCCAAATGGATTGAAAAATTTGCTAGGATCTGACATTGCTTTTTGTTTCTTTTGAGACCTTGTTTCGACCATGAAAATTTTGCTCAAAATGGGTTAATGCAAACTATGTCTACAAAATGATATGTCCTATGTCTATGTTTTTGGATTTTCTAACAATAAAGGATGTTGCTAAAAGTGATTTCTAAAATGACGTATATTAAGATGACGTATGATAGGATGGACAATATGCAAAATCTTGAGTAGACTACGATGATAAATGAGTCTAAGACGGGTATAACATACCATCTATGGAATAAATGGATGCAAGGATTTGTGTTTGACCAAGGAACCTGATTGTAGGACAAGGATAGTTGACAAGGTGAATTTCCCAAATTAGACTGTTGAGTTGGAAAGATTCACAAATAAGACTAAAGTGACTAGGTTTAATGACTTGTGACAAATTGGAACATGAACGTATCCAATGATGAGGAAAGTTATCTATTTCTATGATATGTAATTTCCTAAGAAGTTTCTATATGCATGCAACTTAGGATGACTATGACTAAGACATTGATTGTGACTAAGACGTATATGACACCTAATAATGCAAGGTTTTTGAGCAAAGTTTTTCTAGTTTCTGTCCAAGGTTGATCTTAAGAAATAGAAGCAAAAATGACTGTTATGTTTCGGACTCGATTTGCAGGTTACTAAGTTTTCTGTTGATAGTCAAATGCGGTTCTAAATTTGACAGATGCGGTTTACCAATATGCATGCGATGATTTGACCAAAATCGAGTTTCGAATGTTGAAAAGCAATTTTGACTTTTGACATATGCGGTTTATCATTTAGCAGATGTGGCTCATGGTAACAATTGCAGCTCGAAATAACATTTTTGTGATTTTGACTTGGTTGACAGACACATGCGATTTTCCTTTTGATAGATGTGGCTTGCATTCACACATGCGACTCAGCGTTTGGCAGTTGCGGCTTGTAATACCAAAGGAGTTTTGTGACAGGAACATGCGGCATTTTCTATGACAAATGCGGCTTGAATGCACACATGCGACTCAAAATGTGATAGTTGCGGCTCGTAATATCCAGACTATTAAAGTGAAGTTTTTATTGATAGGCACATGTTGCTTTCCCCTTAACATATGTGACTCACTAAGTTAGATGCAGTGCTAAAATTGATAGTTGCGACTTATGTTTTGACAGTTGAAGTTTTTCGAAAGTTGTTTTGACTAACTCTGTGTGTTGATCAAGATTTTTGAAAAATACAACAAAAACAAGAACAAAAACCAATGTATTTTCAGTTTGTGATGATAGGGTTGTTAAGACCAAAAACATTTACAACCTAGGCTTTATAGACAATACTTGTTGAGTTCTTACTTGGATTTCTCCAGCTACGCATATTTATGGTGGATGACTAGTAGCTTGACTCCACTAGCTCCCCTCCACAGCACTCACTTATATGGGGCAGCCAAGCTACTGTACCCATGAAACTCCCATGGCATACATCTCATCTCCACACATAAACTGTAAGCATGTAAGACGGCTTCACAAGGTCGACCCTATTGCGCCAAAAAATAGATGGGATTTTGGCAAATCTACAACAAGGTGTTTAGTAAGGGCATTTCATTCATGGGGCACTATTCAACTTTGATGAGAGTCTATTTTTGTCCATCTCATCGGAATAGTGAGCGTGATTTCTGGGCTTTCTCCATAAATCCGTTTTTATATACCGGGTGGAAGTCACTGGCTAAAGCGTGTTACCAGTTTGAGTCATCTTGGGGTGAGTACTTTTTCCCACCAAGATAGGCCCAAGTTCTAGAGTCAGTAACTATTTCCTTACACCCAGGATCGCATGACTACACAAGGTGAGAGGATACTTTGATATACTGAATCGTAAAGGGCGACAAATATGTGCAAAGTACCAGACAAAGAAGATAGTGATTCTTTTTATTCCAAATGACAATTATCTATCTACCAAATAGAAAGCTTCCTAAATAAATAAAAACAAAGGTATTAGGTCCTGCATGCAAATTGATGACTAGTTCATGTTTTGGTGTCTTTGACTTTCGTCCTGTAGAAAAGATATGGTTTTGGTTTTTATTGTCTTCTATGCTTCGTCTTGCAAACACAAAGTTAATCCACCTTAGCACAACTATAAATAAACATTAGCAAAATTTAAAACAACCTAAATAGCGAGAATGAAAAAAATGAATGTATGGAAATGATTAAAAAGTGAAAAAGTGATTACCAGGTAGATGCAGCGTTTCAAGCCACAAATGCAGCTTGATGTTGACAGGCGAATGTGGTTCGCGAATTTGTTGATAGGCGAATGCGGTTCAGGACTTCGCGGATGTAGTTCGGGATGGAAGATGCATTGCAGAATATGGCAGATGTGGTGCGCGAGGACAGATGCGTCATTTTTCTAAACAGATACGGTGCGTCGTACGATAACCTACAAAAAAAAATGGAAAAATGGAAAGACGAAAGGATGTGCGAATTTGAAGCGTGATTCACGTCAGATTCACCAAATGTAACATAGAATAAAATATGGATTATGATCTGCAACTAGACTAAACGATGTTAATCTTAATCTAACCAATATTAATCTAAATCCAACAACAAAGAACGAATAAGTAAACATAATGAATAACTAACAAATGAATTGAAAAGGTCTCACCGAATATGCGTTCACTCCTTCAAATTATCTTGATTTCTCTTCTCCATTTTGTCGTTTCAGTATTCTTGCCCTCAGATTTTTTAGTATTGATGCAAGCATAACTTCGTTGAGTGTCTAAGAAAAATATCAAAGATAATTTTCTTCTCAAAAGTGTATGATTTTGGGAGGAATAATGATAATGACAGGCCATTTTATAGATTTTGGGTTTTTGAACAATCAACTCAGATTCAAAGAGAGATCGACAGACGAGATTGGTGAATGTCATGCAATGTGAGTTCTATGTTAGATAGAATGTGAGTTAGAACATGAGTCAAAAAATGTTGCAGGATAAAGATTAAGTTAGAACGTGAGTGAGAACACGATTTCAAGATTTTAATCTTCAGTTAAGAGTCTTTGAAAATAGAAGAAACAGACTTTGAATGTCAAAGACAAAGTTAGAAGTTGAAGAATAACGCATTTGAATGCAAACATGAGTTAATTAATTAAATAAAGATATTTAATTAATAAACACATCATGCATATGAGTTGGAACTAGTTAACTGACTAGTTGTGACAGAGATTCCTCTCACAGAGATAATCAAATGTTGAATCTGGAGATGATTGGAGAACTAAAAATAGATCTTGAGTCAGAAGGTGAGTGAATGACTTAGATAACTGAATGATAGAAGAATGTGACATAAATAATTAAATATGAATTAAATGTTAATTTAATTCAACATTTGAAAGTGAGAGATTTAATTAAATAAATAAAGATAATTTATTTAATTTTGACTGTTGAAAAGGATAAATTGAATAATTAAATAATAAATATTTAATTATAGATAAAGGGGGTTAAATGAATAATTAAATAATAAATATTTAATTACAGATAAAGTATGACAAAGGGGGTAATTAAATAATAAATTATTTAATTAAGGAAGAATTAATTAGTTAGCAACATAATTAAACAAATATGATTTATTTAATTAATCAAGGTTGAATAAATGAATTAACTAAAAAGGGGTATTTAATTAATAGAGGAAATATGTGTTAGAAAGGGTAATTAAATAATAAACATTATTTAATCATGACCATGGATAATAGAAAATTATGTTGAAAGTGATGTTCACAGGCCTAGACCAATTTTTGGTGTCTACAATATGTATATATTTATATTTATATATATGTTTATTATTTTGGAAAATTGTAATTAGATTTGAAATATTTAAATAATATATATTTAAATATATATATATATATATATATATATATATATATATGTAAATGAATTTTAAAATAGGTGCATGTAAATGCACGAATCAGATGTTTTAAAATGAAATGATTTAAAAGAAAGGGAAATTGATTTTTATATTGATGTAAATTGGGGGAATTGAATTAAATAGTTAGATTTAATTTCTTGTTGGACTCTAAATGAAATTGTATTAAGCTAGATTATTTTAAGTAGCGTATTATTGTTTTCTTGAAATGAAAATTAGATTAAGGAAATCATAATGATAGTTTTATTACTTGCTTGAATTGCTTATTTAACTATGATGTCTTTTGTTTCACGTAAGTTGGGAAATCTGTTTGTTGAAAATGTGGAAGCCTTCTAGATGTTGTAATATTTTTTGGCAATTGTTGTTATATTTTGTTCAACCCTTTGATTTATGTGGGTGGTGCACCTGGTTTTGATTCAGTTTTAACACTCGGATACTACGAACGGGATGTGTTGCCTCTTGTATTATGGTTGGGATTTAATATCCATTTTTTGTACACTTTTTTTACCCTTGGTTTTTGGATTAGATCCTTGTGTTGTCAATAGGGGAGTGGCTCTCAATAGGGGTCAGCGCATAAATTAAATAAATGTATTAGGGGAAAGGGTAGTCTTAAATCATATAACTTGTTAATTGTGCCTTGCTCATTGGCTCAAAGGCTCATTAAGACTTGAGATGAGACGAGAAGGCCTGGAATGGCAAGGTCATTATCTTGTCCCTTTGAAAGATAATTGACTCTGCATCAGTTTGCATGTGGGGCCAAGGGTTGTGAGAGACTACCAGGATAACCCAAGATAGGGGTTGGGCCTAAGGAAGATCTGCCAGGATAACCCATGTTACTTTGTAATGACACTCCTCCTATGACATCAGTTTGTATTGTTCAGTTGATGTACTTGATTATTTTACTCTGGAAGCAATGTAACCTTCATGTTGTGTATTGTACTTGTATAAGTTATTCTTGTGGTTACCTATGTCTTGAGGTTGTTGGTTATACCTAGGAATCCCTTTTACTATCTCCTAGCATGGGGGGTGGACCTTCGGGTACCACTTGGTTGGGTGGAACATTCAACTTACACTGTTGGGTTTCCACTTCATGTTTGTGATGGCGGGATTTTCCAGATTGGAGAGCTCGCATGTTCTAGTTGCTTTGTACCATCTCTTGTGTTCTATTGGATCAGTTGGATGTTAATGTATATGTACTACTCCTCATTTATATTCGAGGAGTATCCTTGTATCATTGTAATTGTAATATTGTTTTATGATCTACCTCATTTTGGAAATGAGCCTTATAACTGCTATATGGAATGATTACAATCTATGAATGGTTTTATTATGTACTTTGTAATCTTATGAAATGAGTTTAATGATATTGGATTTATGTTCTCTATTTCATGAGTATAAATTATATGTTATGGATTAGTTTACTTTGGTATGTTATGGGTTTCAAATGTAAGCGTTGTCGCATACCTTAGAGGATGTATGTGTTCAGTGTAGTTCACTTTACTTATTGTTAATTGCACTTTGAAAAATAAAATTGTTATGCTTTCATTGTAATTGTGTATCCTCTAGGGTCACATGGTGGGGCATTACACATGGTATCATAGCCCAAGTTTAAACACTGGGTTCTCTGGGATAATGTTGAACCCATTAAGTTGTTAGCTGCATAGGATTTAATTTTGTGTTACCTTGACTTATACCTTGGTATGTATTTCATAGTGAGATTCCAAGGATGCCACCTCAACATGACATCGATTTCAAGATTGACCTTATACCTGGATCTGAGCCTATTTCATGAGCTTTGTACCGTATGACTAAATAGGAGCTTAAGGAGCTCTGCTTGCAACTGGAGGAGTTGCTAGCAAAGGGTTTCATCCACCCTAGTGTTTCACCTTGGGGAGCACCAGTAATTTTTGTGAAGAAGAAGGATGGATCTATCTGATTGTGCATAGACTATCATTAGCTGAATAAATTGACAATCAAGAACCGATATCCCTTACCTAGGATCGATGATTTGTTTGATCAGATCAAGGGTGCTACGATCTTTTTGAAAATCGATCTTAATTCAAGGTACCATCAGCTATGTATATTTGATTCTGACATTCATAAGATGACATTTTGCACTCGTTATAGTCACTACGAGTTTACAGTGGTACCATTTGGGTTGACGAATGTGCCATATGTATTCATGAGCTTGATGAATGAAGTCTTTTGCACATATCTTGATAGATTTGTACTGGTATTCCTTGATGACATATTGATCTATTCCAAGAAAGTAGAGGAGCATGAGGAGCATCTGAGGCAGGTCTTGCAGTATTTGAGAGACAATCAGTTGTACACTAACCTGTCCAAATGCAAGTTCTTTCAGACCAAGGTTAATTATCTTGGACATGTGATATCAAAAGAGGGTATTGTAGTGGATCCTAAAAAGATCCAAGCGATCATTGATTGGCGTGTTCCCACTAATGTGGCAGAGATACGTAGCTTCATGGGATTAACAGGTTATTGTAGATGCTTTGTTCAGGGTTTCTCGAGGATAGGACATCAGGTATCACTTCTCCTTAGAGGAAAGGGAAGAGATTTTTCTGGTCAAAGCAGTGTGAGGCCGCATTTCAGACTCTGAAGGAGAGGTTGACCAGTGCACCAATTCTTGTGATACATTATCCTACTAGAGATTTTTTAGTCTATAAAAACACATCTTTGGAGGGATTAAGAGAAGTCCGGATGCAAGATGGTCAATTTATTGCATATGAGTCTCACAAACTCAATAATCATGAGTTGAAATACCCCACACATGATCTTGAGTTAGCAGTGGTAGTACATGTTTTGATGAGGTGGAGACATTTCCTATTGGGGCACATATTTGATTTGCATAGTGACCATCGGAGCCTACAATACATCTTCACGCAACCTAATCTTAATGCCAGGAAGAGGTGATGGATGGAGTTCCTTTGTGAGTATGACTTTGAGGTGAAGTTCATCAAGGGGAAGGATAACGTAGTTTCCAACGCTCTCACCAAACGGAGACACGAGTTGTCAGTGGTGACTCTTGGTGTGGATTTGAGGAGTCGGATTCTTTCTACACTTCTTGTAGAAATTTGGTATCAAGAGGTGAGATTAGAGATGGAGATAGGAAGGAATCTTGAGGACATATTCTCAGGTTATTCTCTAGAGTCAGATGGTTTGTTGAGACATATGGGATGCATTTATGTTCCATCTTTTGGAGATCTTTGTACCTTGGTTATGACAGAGGCACATCGAGCACCTTATTCAACTCATCCTAGAGTGAAGAAGATGCATATCGAGTTGTGACAGTTATACTTATGGGAAAGTATGAAACAATACATCATTGACTTTGTGTTGAGGTGTTTGAAGTGTCAGTGATTGAAGGCTAAACACTAGCATCCGGTAGGACTTCTGCAGCCACATTTGGTGCCATAGTGGAAATGGGATATAATCTCATTGGATTTCATTATTGGATTACCCAACTTTTTGTGATGACATGATGCCATTATGGTGGAACTATATAGATTGATGAAGGTAGCACACTTCTCTCTTTTTCATTCATCCTATAATGCTTCGTCCATTGCTAGAGTTTTTATGGGAGATATTGTTAGGTTGCACGGTATTCCTCGTCGGATCATTTCTGAAAAGGATCTTGTGTTCACCTCCGCTCTTTGGACGTCATTACAGCATGCCATAGGGACGTAGTTGAACTTTAGTTCAGCATATCACCCTGAGACAGATGGACATACCAAGAGGGTCAACCAGATCCTCGAGGATATGTTATGTGATGGACTAGCAGACATGATGGGAGGACTATCTCGATTTAGTGGAGTTTTCATATAATACCAAATATCAGAGTTCGATTGGTATGCTTCCTTTATAGGAATTGTAAGGATGACCATGTCATACGCCTTTGATTTGAGACCAGTTAGAGGATAGAGTTCTCTTGGGTCCTGAGATGCTTTAGGACATGGAGCAACAGGTGATTTGGACCAGGGAACATTTGGTTGTTGCATAGGATAGGCAAAAAAAAGTATGCAGATGCACATCGGGTGGACCGTCAATTTGTAGTAGGTGATTGAGTCTTTTTGAGAGTTCGTCTATGAAAGAGTCCAATCCGATATGGAAAGGGCTCTAAGCTCACACCTCTCTTCATCAAGCCATTCAAGATTCTTTAGAACATTGGACAGGTAGCTTATCGTCTTGCTTTGTCACCCAGTCTCTCGTGCATACACAACATATTCCATGTTTCAATACTCTAGCCTTACCACCCTAATATATATCACATCCTTGATTGTAATTCCTTACAAGTAGAGGATGGGCAGTTGACTTTGGAGCTTGTGGCCATCATCCAGCACAAGAGACTCGCCCTCAAGGGTCGAGATATTGAGAAGGTTACGATCCAATGGGATCCGAGAGATGATACATCAACTACCTGGGAGGATGTGACCAAGATGAGGGAGCTCTATCCCTTTTTGTTCACAGACTTCCAAGAGTAAGTTTGATCCTTGGAGGGGAGGATGTACCACCCCTCTGATTTTCTTATGTTTTCAGATAGTGCTTTTTATTTTGATAGACTATGATACTATGATGTTGTTATTTGATTGTTGACATTATAGTGATGATGGTTTTTATATTGAGATATGATGGTACACTATATTGATGATTTTTTCTTATGACATGCTCTCTGGTTAGCATAGTTGATTTTGTGAGTTGATATTGATATATGTTCATCTGTAGTTAAATGATGTTTTAGTTTCATCAGTTTTGATGTGACACTGTATTGGTGAAGGGAACGGAATTGCATCACTCACTTGTGAACATCCTAAAATTTCATGATTTTCTCTCCATGGGGTGATTGTTCATTATCTATATATACATGTATGACATATGTTTTGATTGCAGGATTGCAGGTATAGGACATCGACTCCACTTGGATTCACAGTTTTGAGTGTGTTCATTGCCCAATGGAATAATTGATTAGGAAGTAGTAACAAGATTTCTTTGTCAAACCACAACCCTAGTCACAATGTGTTGTCAGTCCTTGTTTTGATCATGCTTTGTTGTCATGTTGTTCATGTTTGCCTTGTCGTTTAATTTTTTTTGAAAGGTTTTCTCTATGGGAAAATTAATGTTAATTAATGTTTATAGTGTTTTAAATTGATTATTTATTTAATCATGATTAATGTTGTTAGAAGCTTTAAATTAGATTTAATTTATTATGTAAATTAATTTAGTTATTTAGATTAAATTTATTTACATAGTGATTAAAATTAATTAGATTAAATTTGATATTAAAATTGTTAGATTACAAAAGTTTTATTTAATTAATTAAATAAAGTTGTGAATTTAAATGAATGTATAATTAAGATTAATATTTTCAATTTTAAAATATAAATAAACAAATATCTTGGGATTTGATTTGGAAAGATATTTTGGGATTGTGACATGAATTAGAAAATTGTAAACTGGTGTTGGGAAATAGTTCACGGAGAGAATAATTGTATTAACTGAAAGAGGGCAAAATGTTATTTCACAACAATGAAAATTGTATTTTGGGGTTGTTGAAAATTGGAAGAAATTCTCGAGAAATTGGCTCTAGTTTTATTTTCAACTTTCTAGAAAAGAAGATTATTTTGGAAGAGGCTTTGATAATTTTGGAATCTAAAAGCGAGGCTCTTCTTCAAACTTCAATTCTTCAAGCATTTAAAATAGGTTCTTTATTGTTTTATTTAAATTCAAATTGGGAAAAAATTGTTTGTACAATGAAGAATATTTTATTTGTTTAAAGCTTTTATATGTTTTGAAAATTGGAAAGATTGTCGTGGAAGCTTTAGAGCCTCAGATTAAATTATTGTATTCTTTTGAAAAGATGAATTGTTTTAAAACAACAGAATTCCCAAAATGGTTATATAGGAAAATTGGAAAACCTCTATAGGATTTAATTTCAATCTTCCTGGACACAAAATTTGTAGAAAACCTTTGATTCCATTGGAAAAGATCTTCCTGTAGAAGATTATTGTTTTTCTTCCAATTAATTTTATTTGGCTAGGGAAATTTAAAAAAATTATGGTAAATTTGTGAATCTTTCTATACAAAATTTTGTGAAAAATTTGTTCATCTGAAACAATCAATTTGATATATTTTTATATATAATAATAATAATATATACATATATTTATATATAAATATATGCATATATATTTGTTGAAAGCTTTTGTCAAATTTTTGTTTTGAAATAACCCAGAATGAAAGTCTATATGACAATTTCTTTGAAAATTGTAGGCTTGAATGAAATTTAAAGTTTATATATATGTTTGTTTGGGGGTTGGGGGCTACCCCACAACTGCCCCCATAGGGGAGGTGGGCTATGAAGGCAGCACCCAATGCTACCTTCACAGATCACGCCTCCCACAAGGGTCAGTTGTGTGTGAGCACAACCCATCAATACTTTTGGCTTTAAACACTTTCGTTTGTCCTATGTTTTCGATTTAATATATGTTTTTTTTAATATCTAAATATATTATATATTTATATGTGCATAAATATATTTATATGTAAATATGTATTTATATGTAAATATATATTAATATGTAAATATATATATGTATATATATGTATATATTTATATTTATATATATATGTTTATTATTTTAGAAAATTGTAATTAAATTTGAAATATTTAAATAATATATATTTATATATATATGGAAATTAGTTTTAAAATAGGTGCATGTAAATGCACGAATCAAATGTTTTAAAATGAAATGATTTAAAAGAAAAGGAAATTAATTTTTATATTGATGTAAATTGGGGAAACTGAATTAAATAGTTAGATTCAATTTCTTTATGGACTTTAAATGAAATTGTATTAAGCTAGATTATTTTGAGCAATGTATTATTGTTTTCTTGAAATGAAAATTAGATTAGGGAAATCATAATGATAGTTATATTACTTGCCTGAATTTCTTATTTAATTATGATGTCTTTTGTTTCACGTAAGTTGGGGAATCTGTTTGTTAAAAATGTGGAAGTCTTCCAGATGTTGTAATATTTTGTGGGGGTTGTTATATTTTTTTCAGCCCTTTTGATTTCCTTGGGTAGTGCACCTGGTTGTGATTCAGTTTTAACACCCGGTTACTACAAACGGGATGTGTTGTCTCTTGTATTATGGTTGGGATTTAATATTTCTTTTTTGTGCACCTTGTTTACCCTTGGTTTATGGATTAGATC